>JAPXFY010000035.1:30731634-30749134 GCA_030674185.1 Monoplex corrugatus
TTGGCAAGAGCACACTAAGGCACTCGAAGTGTTTTTTTTTTTTTATATTTTTTACTTATTTATTTTTTGTCATTATCATTTTTTGTCTGCTTGAGTCACTTAATACATACACATCAGCGTGGGGCACTCGGACACAATCTGTTCTGTTCACCTTCAGTGCCTTTCTAATAAAGTTGCATCAGTATTGACGAACAGAAACAACAGGTTTATCACTCAAAATAGTAGGTCTATATTGAATTCAAGCATATGTTTTACTGCAACCAAATATAACTGACATTAATGTATTATGTTCCGTTGTGTTTGTCGGTGAATGCAGAATATCATGTTGGCAATTTGGACCCAGCTGTGAGAATACTATGACAAACAGATGTAAGAAAGGTAAATTCACACATTTTGGAAAGCAAAGATTTGTATACAAGCTGTGCCTATATGTCTGTACTAACAGAGAGATGTCATTCAAATGTATTCCATGTCACAGAATCGTGTTGTCCATCATTCTCGCAAGTCATACACTCGATTGATCCTGGTAAGCATTACAGTATTTAAATTGTTGCTACATAAAGTGGGACAAGAACGACATATTTGTTGTCATATAAAATATTTGCAAATGTGTTCTTGTTCTGGTTAAAGGAAACGATACACACGAGTCTGTACACTATATTACACATTGTGTGTGTGTGTGTGTGTGTGTGTGTGTGTGTGTGTGTGTGTGTGTGTGTGTGTGTGTTGTGTGTGTGTGTGTGTGTGTGTGTGTGTGTGTGTGTGTGTGTGTGTGTGCGCGCGCATGCGTGTTCCCATTCTACAATATATCAAACCACTTTGTATTGAGATTGTTGAGTCTGTGTTAGGGGATCATAAAGTTGACGTGAGTGTGGCATTTTGTTCCTTAGATCCTCTCTCTCTCTCTCTCTCTCTCTCTCTCTCTCCTCTCTCTCTCTCTCTTTCTATCTCATCTCTATCTATCTCTCTACTCTCTCTCCTCTCTCTCTCTCTCTCTCTCTCTCTCTATCTATCTATCTCTCTTTCTCTCGTCACAAGTGAGAGACAGAGAGAGAGAGAATATCGTCATTTGAACAATCATAGCCAACTAATAGCTTACTTAATTCCACTTCACTCCATTAAGCTATGTGCCCCACTCTGAACATCGTCTATTTCACGTTAATCTCACTGAGCAACGCTGACGGTATCTTCAAATTAAGGGCAAATAAATCACAAACGATTAAGGATGAATTTTTCAATTTTCGTCTAGACAGAGTCAAGAGACAGAACTTCTACTTGACAAAACGTGGATGCCGACAAAACCTCGACTTGTTTGTAAGTCGCTGTCAAAAAGAGCGAAAAATCGCCACTTTTTAACAGATGTAAAGAAGGGAAAGACCCGCGTCAGTTGCTTGTTGACACTGGAATGTCTATCACAGCGTGTGATCAGGGGGTTGTCAAGGGCCGGGCTAGGATCCACGCCTCTCGAGCAACTAAAGATGCTGTTTCTGGTCATTTTGCACAGCCGTGACACACACATTGTTGACGACAAAGAGAGCAAACAACATATTATTTGTGCCTTGGAAATAAACGTTAAAGAAAGCGTATCATAAAAGAAATACGTGTTGCTATGTGTGTTGACTGCAGACTTGTCAGTTAAAATGTATTGTCTTTTTCAAATAAGAGTGTGTGTGTGTGTGTGTGTATGTGTGTGTGTGTTGTGTGTGTGTGTGTTGTGTGTGTGTGTGTTTGTGTGTGTGTGTGTTTGTGTGTTTGTGTGTGTATGTTTGTGTGTGTGTTTGTGTGTTTGTGTGTGTGTGTGTTTTGTGTTTTGTGTGTTGTGTGTGTGTGTGGTGTTTGTGTGTGTGTGTGTGTGTATGTGTGTGTGTGTGTGTGTGTGTGTTTGTTTGTTTGTTTGTGTGTGTGTGTGTGTGTGTTTGTGTGTATGTGTGTGTGTGTGCGAGCGCGCGCGCGCGCGTGCAAGATTTGGGTGTTCCTGTTCTACATTATATCAAACCACTTTGTATTGAGATTGTTGATGGACGATTTCCGCAGCAGAAAGCAGCTGTGATTTTTGCATTAGTTGATAACAAACATTTACTTCCCTGTGGATAATTTAAAAAAAAAGTGTACAGTTCAATGTGACGATTTCGTAGATGGCAGAAGATTGTTTTAAAATGTTGTTATGGATATGTACGATTAAGTAGGTTTGACATTATTATGTCTTTGTCGATAGCAAACATCGTATCATAAAAGGCAAAGTACAAGTAACTGTTTGACTGTGTCTGTTCCACTGGTTTAATGTCTGATGAAAATTTGGAAACAAAACTTCTTTCTCTCCTCCCTTCCTGCAAATGTACATAAGTCAAACTGTTTGACTGTATCTGTTTCCACTGGTTAAATGATCAGATGAAAATGTCTGGGAAAAAACAATTTCTTCGTTTTCTGTTCGTCCTCCCCTTCCTCATAATTTAACCCTTTGACTCCCGCATACTATCCACCAACTGCAAAAATAACAAAAAAAAAAACTTAACCCTTTGACTCCCTCACACTATCTACCAACTGCAAAGAAAAAACTTAACCCTTTGACTCCCTCATACCATCCACCAACTGCAAAGAAAAAAACTTAACCCTTTGACTCCCTCACACCATCCACCAACTGCAAAAATCCCTTAACCCTTTGACTCCCTCACACCATCCACCAACTGCAAAGAAAAAAACAACCCTTTGACTCCTTCACACTATCCACTAGCTTCCTGCTCGAAGCTAATGGATAGGGTGAGGGAGTCAAAGGGTTAAGAATTTGCTTTGTTGGTATAAGTGATAAAGCCGGGAAGTTGGTGGACAGTGTGAGGGAGTCAAAGGGTTAAATTTTTGCTTTGTTGGCATGGTTGACAAAGCACGGTGCTGGTGGACAGGATGCGGGAGTCAAAGGGAAGGGTTAAAAGCTGAAAGAGAATTGTGTTGGCTTGGGATGTATGTACTAACGTGAGCCTTGAACTTCGAAAACAGTTATGAGTACTATGTTGTAACAGCATGATCGCCATCGCCATGCAGCAAGGCACCTGATGATGATGACATAATGGTTTGAGGGCGTATACAGCATACGCGAAAGACGGTGGTGGTGGTGGTGGTGGTGCTGGCGGTGGTGATGACGGTGGGTGATTGACACAGGTCTGCGCACATGTTGGCCAAGGTTCTATGCACTAGTTGAGGGCCTTGTATTAACCCCTTGACTCCCCGCACACTATCCACCAACTGCAAAACACTTAACCCTTTGACTCCCTCACCCTATCCACCAGCCTGTTACAGGCAGCTGGTGGACAGGGTGAGGGAATCAAAGGGTTAACTTTTTTTGGTAGTTACTGGACAGTGTGCAAGAGTCAAAGGGTTAATCATGCTGGGAGTCATTGTGCTGAGATGGAGGCGGCGCCTTCATAATATATCGTTAGCGTACTCTCGCTGCCAGCAGTGATGAGCCCTTCCTAAATCAACCCCACACTCCTTTGGTTCCACAGGCTTTATGGCCATTTCTTACACTGTCAGGGGGGGGGGGGGGGGACGGTCAAGTGGGTAAGACGTCAGACTGGCAATCAGAACGTCTGGGTTCGATCCTGCCTGGGTTTTTACTGTTATTGTTGTTTAAAGCCCAGCCGATTGCCCACCAAAAGTCTTTTTCTCCTAATTTTTGTATTTGGTATTCGTTCATTTGTGATCTAACATCTACGCTTGACAAAGGGCAGCTGCCCGAAAATTTGCGCCTGTCTTGTCTCGTTGTATTAAATGTGACCTCCCACCACGAAATCAGTCTTAACTCGCAGTCAGTCGAATAGCACTAGGAGCTGAAAAGGTGACTGAGGGTCTGTCTGGGGTGTTTTCACTTTTTCTCAAAATTGATTTCTGTAGACTATAGTCTATCCCCCACAGAATTTGTTTTCCTTGAAAAAATATTATTAATCAATTTATAATGGTATTTCAATGCACTGATCGCAGCAGAAAGAACGCAGTTAAGTTTCCTACCAAAAGTACCTATTTTTGTCTCTTATTATGAAACGTAACCTGTACAGTACCCCCACATGTGACATACTGGCAGAAAGCTCTTTGGTGCACCTTTCAGATAATGACAGCTAAAATTAGAAACAAACTGGGTCAAAGCCACCAAATAAACAAATTTAAGGAAAATGTGTAGGAGAGCACACAAAAACTTTAGAGGCCGTTTTCTCAAAATGGCCGTCATACAATTTAATGATTTTAAACATACATAACTTCTACATTTTTTTTTAGTACAAGCTTCATTCAAGTACCAAAATAATCAGCAGAATGTACACTTTCCAGTGATATGTATATCTCAAAATGCCAAAAATGCAAGTTAAGACTGATTTCGTGCTGGCAGGTCACAAATACGCGTTTTGAGGGTTTGTTGTTGTTGTTGTTGTTGGAGGGGGGGGGGTGTTGTTGTTGTTGTTGTTTTTTGTTTGGGAGGGGGGATTGGTTTTTTTTGGTTCCTGTTTGCTTGAACGCGGGCATCACACTTGTTTTGGATTCCAGTATGCAAAATCCAAGTGACTTAGTTAAGAACGCTAATCACAGTTATTAAACACAATAAAACAATTGCCTAAAAGCGAGTTAGTGAAGGACGAATACACTTGGGAAAGAAATACAGATAAGAGTCACACGTCTTCCTCCGACGAACGCTCTTGCGTGCATGACAAACTCTGGCGTTCTCTCGCATGATCCAGATTCCTGACGGAATTCTGGGAAGCAAAATGACAAGTACTTGATGCGGATTATGTCTCTGTTTACCTGTATTTGGGAAAACTGTAAGATTCTTCGTTATTCGTGCATTTATGTTCCCATTGATGATGATGACCATGACGATAACGTGAAATTTGAAATTATTTACCGTTGAGCTCAGTAACTTCTGTTTTAGGTTCATGGGGTAATCAAATGTGTTCTGAGTTCCTCACATACACACACACACACACACACACACACACACACACACACACACACACACACACACACACACACACACACCTATATTAAAAGCAGGAAAGCCTAAAAACAACGAAAACAGTTACAGACCTATTGCTTTGACGTCCCATGCGAGCAAACTAATAGAAAGATTAGTATTAAACAGACTTATACATTACTGTGATAAAAATGCAAGCAGGTTTCAGAAAAGGGAGATCCACAGTTGAGCACCCGGTTAAACTTACAACTCAGATAAAGACAACAGTTTGCCCGCAGAAAAAGTCTTTTGGCAACTTTTTTTGAAGTGAAAAAAGCGTATGATCAAGTTTGGCATACACGTTTATTGTACAAGCTGAAATCTATTGGTTTATCTGGCAATGTGTATATTAAGTCCTATTTAGCCAATAGAACAATTCAAGCAAGAGTGGGAACAAGTTATTCTACTTCGCGACGTCTTGATATGGGAATCCCTCAAGGTTCAGTGATAGCACCTATTTTATTTAATATCCTTATACAGGATCTTCCTAATGCACTCTCAAATCGTGTTGTTTTGGTACAGTACGCTGATGATATATGTATTTGGATGAATATTACTTTAAAAAAGACAACTCCACAGAGAGCACAGAATTACATCAGGAAGTTGTATCAGTTTGATCTTGATAATCTTGGAAACTACATGTTAGAAAATGGACTGTCGTTATCAGCGGAAAAACTAACATGATGCTATTTAATCCTGGTGGTACTTTAAGTCACTTGCCTACTTTCAAACTGCATGGTGAAGTGCTACATTACAAGCAGGTTGTAAAATTTCTGGGAGTCTTTATAACATCGAAATTAACCTGGAATGTCCATTTTGATTATATTTTAACAAAAGCAAGGAAAGCCTTAAATTTTCTAAAGATAATAAGCAGATTACCCTGGGGAATGGATACAAACATACTATTTCATCTGTCAACAGCACTTGTAAGATCTAAATTATCCTATGCGCAAGAAGTGTTCTTCAGTGCACCAAAATATTTACTAAAGAAGATTCAAAGCTTAGACTGCAAAAGTCTTAAAATTGCACTAGGTGTACCAGTCCATGCTTCTAGTCTGGAAACGTACAAAGTTGCTGGAATTCTGCCTCTGAACAACTATCGTGAGTTAGCAACAGCAAAGTTTGCCGTTAGAACTTCTTCACAAACGGACAATTTTGTGAGTAAGGAAATAAAAATCAGGTCAGATGTTGACTTTCCGAAACGAGCAAAGAACATTTCATCACAAATGACTGTTACAACTTACGTATCTGACCTGGTCAAACAGTCTAACGTAAATCCACAACGCCTATCCCTACATGGGAAATGCTTAAAGCCACTTTTGATATTGATTATACAGATGCTAAGAAATATGGAAACGTTAACATTTCGATATGCAGAGCAAGAGAACACGTCGATGAAAAATACCGCACCCACCTCCATATTTTTACCGATGGATCAGTCTTAGAAAATAAATGTGCTGGAGCAGTATTTTATGTTCCAAAATATAAAATGATAAAGTCATTTGTCATTGGGGCAAATATATCTATCTTTACAGCGGAATTAGTCGCTATTTTACAAGCGTTGCATTATCTAGTAAACCTTACACATGCATTTTTCAAAGTAGTTCTCTTTGTTGATTCAAAATCTGTATTATATGCCTTACAGTCTTTTGATACGGACACAAGACCTGATATAATTACTGAGGCAAATAATCTTATACATCGTTTAAGGATAAAAGGTACAGATCTCAGTTTATGCTGGGTGCCTTCTCATGTTGGTCTTCACGGCAACGAAGTAGTTGACAGAGCAGCTAAGCAAGGTGCACACAATTCTGATAATACTATAGAATTACGTATTAATACTTCCGTAAAAAAAGATTGCAACTTGCTAGAATCAGCCTCATGGATTCGTTTTCATGAACATTTCCATGAAAAGTTTGTGTCACAACAAATGATAAAACTTTCATTTCAAAATGTATGTAAAAAATTGCAGTTTTTTTCCATATATCATTTGAGAACGATTGTTGCTGTTCATTTTCGTATTCAGCTAAACGCATTGAAAACAAAATATTGTAAAAATGTCAAATGTATTTGCGGCGAACAATTCACACTGTTTCACTGTCTATTTTACTGCAAAATGCTACGTTCTTTTTTACCAAAAATGTTTACACAAGAAAATTATTCTGAAACTTATTTTAAAGAAGTAACTTCCGATCAATTTTTGTCAGTTAAAATTTCAGAATCGTTGGTTCACAGTCCTGTTAATGCATTACTTTAAGTTTATGAAGTTTGTACTTTAGAGTTAAATTTTTCATACACATTGTTGATGTTAAATGTTAGTGTTAAGTTCTTGTTCCATTTTTCTATTTTCCCACCTACTTATGTCTATAACTCTGTCTCCTCTATGCCCCAAAACCAACCCGCCCATCTCTCATCTCTGTTTTTTTTTCGTCTAATATCACTCATAGTGAAAAGACGATAAATCAAAGAACGAACACACACACACACACACACACACACACACACACACACACACACACACACACACACACACACGCACGCACACACGCACAACACACACACACACACACACACACACACGCACGCACATACGATAACATGAAATTTGAATTTGTTTACTGTGGAAATCAGTAACTTCTGTTTTAGGTTCATAGAGTCAGTTAAGTGTGTGTTCTGAGTCCTTCACACTAACACACACACACACACACACACAAACACACACACACACACACACACACACACACACACACACACACACACACACATATATATATATATATATATATAATATATATATATATATACACATATCATAGGCAGACACAGTCATGATACCATACTGCACCCATCAAGGTCAGTCTGCCTGCTGAGTTCAAGCACATGTATTCCATTTCAGTATTAACAGCGCGTAGGCCGTTACCATGGCAACAGTTACTATGCCTTTGCCTAGCCTAGTTGCTGCCACTAATATTTCCAGCAAACAGTTGTATTTTGAAACCGACAGCCTCACTCAGATCACCATCATCATCAAGTGCCTTGCCGCATGGCGTTGGCGATCATAGCCCTCCATACTCATCTATCCCTTGTTGCCGCAAGCACATCTTCCACCCTCTCTGTCCTCAGCCAATCTGCAAGTCCGTCCAATATTTTTTCCGTGGGTCTACCAGGTGCTTACTTTCCCTCCAGCTTTCCTGTTGTGACCAGGTGCTCTAATTCCCCTTTCCTCATAAAATGGCCTATAAATATTGCCCGCCTTTTGTGAAGAAACCCGTAGAGTAGATAGAAAAGCAAAAAATAACTGGATGATAACAGAAAAGCAAAAAATAACTGGATGACAACAGAAATTCTAGGCTTGATGGAAGAACGGAGGAAGGCAAAGGGAAAGTAGGAAATCTACTGGAAGATAAACAAAGAAATCAGGAATAGGTGTAATGAAGCTAAGGTCCTGTATTCTACAACTAAATCACACCGATGTCATTTGGGGTTAGGGCATATATTTTCAGGAAGGATTCATTCCACTCGGGTAATTCCATACATATGCGTTCCACCCAAGTCTGCCTACAGTTATCTGGCTGAATCCTTGAGCCTGCGCAAAAAACACACTTTGCCACTCTGCGCAGGTAATGTCTTGAAATGGGTGGAGCATTATATTAGGACATGTGAAACACACTGATACCAGCAAAACGATTGGAACATTAATTATTAAAATAGGCAGTGAACAAGACAATTTTTGTGTCTTGGAGTGGGACAACTTTGAGACAGGTTGATCAGTTTAAATATCTGGGAACGGTCACCTCACCAGACGGCAGATGCACATCAGAAATAGCCAGCAGAATCAGCCAAGCCAAAACAGCATTCAAGAAGATGACAAGCATTCTTACCAACAAATGCCTATCAGTTAACATCAGGAAGAGGGTTCTCGAATAGTATATAGAACCGATAATGTTGTACGGTTGTGAGGCGTGGACAGTCAACACGCAAAGCCAGAACAAGATTGAGGCAGCGGAAGCTTGGTTTCTAAGAAGAATGTTGAGAGTTCCATGGACATCAAAGAAAACAAACGAGACAGTCTTGATGGAGGCAGACACAAGAAGATCATTGATAAAGAAGATTAGGAAAAGACAGGCAACATCTACAGGCCATTTTATGAGGAAAGGGGAACTGGACCACCTGGTCACAACAGGAAACACTGGAGGGAAAGAGAACACCAGGTAGACCCAGGGAGAAAATATTGGACGGACTTGCAGGGTGGCTGAGGACAGAGAGGGTGGGAGATGTATTTGCAGCGGCAGGGGATAGATTCGTATAGAGGGCCATGATCGCCAACACCGTGCGGCAAGGCACATGATGACGGTGTTGATGATGATGATGATGGTGATGATGATGAGGGATAGGACTGGGCTCTAGACGTTAGATGTTGAGTCCACGACTAGATCTATCAAAAAAAAAAAGAAACAAATAAACAAACCAAAAAAACCTGCTAGCCCAAACAACAACAAAAACATATCAACCTGTGGCCCGCCTGTATTGTCTGGCACTCAAAATCAACTGGGACTACCGGGACCACAGTCTTTGTCCACACGCTTCGTCCGACGCTACTTGGGCGTGGGTCAAGTTTTACACACTGGTACAATACACAGCCGAACTGAAAGGACATAGGGACATTACGATTCCCCTTTCCTCCCCCCTCCCTATCCCCCTCCCCCCCCCCTGACACAAGCTGTCTGTTCAAGAGCTGTCCGAATGACTGGTTACCCGCTTATTAACCCTTTGACTCCTGCATCCTGTCCACCAGCATCCTGCCTTGTCAAGCATGCTGGCAAAGCAAAAACTTAACCCTTTGACTCCCCCACTTCCTGCATGAAGCTGGTGGATGGGGTGAGGGAGTCAAAAGGTTGAGTTTTTGCAAATGGTGGATAGGGTGCGGGAGCCAAAAGGTTAATGAATTAACCGAGTGATCTTTGAACATGACATTTCAGTGTGAGGCGTTTTCCTAGACGAAAATTACATAACGCCCGCCTACCCTCGCCAAGTCACTGTCGACTCTCTGTTATGAAAAGGATTGGCGAACACAGCCTGTGTCGTTGGTGGTCCGGATTCGATTCCCAGTCAGTACATATTTGTTTGTTTGTTTGTTTGTTGACACCTCCTCCTTGATTGCTGGAACGTGTGCGATGTGAAACAAAAGGACTACAGGCGCACCCCTTAAAGAACCTCTTCCGAGACGTCCTTCCTGGGGCAATTTTTTGTTCTTGTTTTTACATGAGATTTCACCTGATGTGATTTTACGTCCAAGAACGTTTTTCTTTAACCGCTTTTTACACTTGCAAGGTTAACGGTGAGCATGGTTTTTAACTGTTGTCTTTTATCTTTAACCTGGTTGTCGTTTTTGACGTGATGTTAGCTCTGATATGGCTCTAGTAGTCGGCTGGGCTATAAGAATATGAAATTGAACTTGTTTGGGGGTTAGGGGTTTTTGTTTCTTTGTTTCTGTTTTCTTTTGTTTCGTTTTTGTTTTTGTTTTTTGGTTCAGCTTTGTGTGCTAGTTGGCATATTTTCATGCAGCTATCATCATCATTCACCCTGCCGCATGGCGCTGGCCCTCCATATAAATCTATCTTTTGTCTCTGCAAGTACATCTCCCACCCTCTCTGTCTTCGTCCACTGCGCAAGTCCGTTCAAGATTTTCTCCATGGGTCTACTTGCTGCTCTTTTTCCCTCCAGCTTTCCTGTTGTGACTAGGTGCTCTAATTTCTCTTGCCTTACAAAATGCCCTATCAGTGTTGCTTGTCTTTTCCTTAATCTTCTTCATTAATGTTCTTTTTGTGTCTGCCTTCTTCAAGACTGCCTCGTTTGTTTTCTTTGCTGTCCATGGAACTCCCAACGTTCTTCTTAAAAACCGCATTTCAGCTGCCTCAATCTTGTTCTGACTTTGCATGTTGACTGTCCACGCTTCACATCCGTACAAACAAACAATATCGGTTCTACGTAACACTGAAACACTCTCTTCCTGTTCTACATAACATGAAACACTCTCTTCTGTTCTCAAACACTGAACTCTCTTCCTGATGTTAACTGGTATTTTGGATAGACATCTGTTGGTAAGAAATACACACAGCTATACACTAAGCCATGTCGAGTTCAACCTCAGCCCCCAACATACAAAAATGACCTGATCGTTGCATTTCTTTGTCGTTTTGGTAGAGTCAGCATTTCATTAATCCCTTAACCCCTCCTCCTGCTCGCCCCCCACCCCCGCCCTCCCCCCCCCCCCACTTTAGCCAGTTCAAAACCTCACCAACGCATCGAGTTTTGCGCGGGTAAAAGAATCAGAATCGGCCACTTTAGTGTCTTTCGTTATGTTTGAATTTGTATTCAGGTGTTTTTTTTATATTAATTCCCTGTGTGATAAATTGGACGGAGCGATCAACGTCAGGGGCATGTCCTAAGATTATGTGCGCGAACGCATTGTTATGTGTACTTAATCTTCTTTCTGTCTTTTTTTTTTTTTTTTTTTCTTTCTCCTGTTGAAGTTTTGTATGTCTTTTGAAACAGCTGTAGCTCTGTAGTCGGCTGGGCTTTAAAATGCACAACAACAACAACAACATAACAACAACAACAACAATCAATAACAACAAGGCACATGCTTGCTTACTTGCTGGCAGATTTGGGTAAAGCAACCTGGAAACTGCCCTAGTGCAGTACACCTGTGCCGTGAACGAACTCCCACCCCTTGATCACCAGTCCTCCTCCTCTTACTCGTTTAATTTTTATTCGTCATCCATCAATCATCATCCTACCAGGGTGGATCAGGAGAAACCCAAATAAATGCAATCGGTTTCTCACAATGATTTAAAATTATTGAAGGCTTCTTCAAAAAATTTATTCGCTAGTCCTCGTATACTCTAAGAGTGGTAGGACTTTAATCACTCACTAACTAACTTACTCGTTCTCGTGGAAAGCCCCTCTAACAGGTAACACAGGTAGAGTCAGTGTGTGTGAGTACCAGGGCAAGTGGCGGGCTGCGACAACCAGACAGACAGATAATCAAACGACAGGAAAGACAGCTGACGGCAGCGAAGTCGTTGCCACCGCCAGCACAGAACAAAGACCCTAATGACACGTCTCTGTTCCTCGCTTCCCTCTGATATCGATCCAGACTGTCGACACGAACAGGAAAAACTTGGAACAACTGTACAGATTGTCTGTCAGCTTAGCGGGTTAACACTAACGGCGACCTCACATCACAACACTTGTGTGGCGTCATCGTTTCATAGCTCACTACACGGAAGCAGACGAAAAACGAGTCGGACCCCGTGTACCTTCTATAGCGTGCGCACGCTAAAGATCTCACGGCAGTTTGAAAATCGTGAAGACCAGGGCATTGCCCCGGTTGCCTGGTATAAATCATTGGAGAGATAGGTTGATTTCCCAGGTCCCACCCCTTGAAGACTAATTAGCCTTCTTGACTTTCTTGAAGTCTTGGTTAAAAAAAAATTGTGAATAATTATGAATATAAATTTGAAGCGAGGGAGAGGGGATGGGCGCCGCCCTCGTGGTGCTGGCCCTGGGAAAAGTTGAGGTCTCTGCCACCTCACTCCCCTACGATCCCAGGGTTATGGAACTATCCAGGTAGGACCTCAGGACCTGGCCAGCTCGTGGGTTTATGTGCAGGTTTAAGGCTTGTGCCGTGATCATTCTGGATCATCATCACACGGCACCTGTGACGTTAGTGCATATGGAATTCATTCCGTGCGCGGAAATGTTCTTGCTGTGCCAGAATTTGACAGCTTACTGAATGCTGCCGTTGCTTTGCCCATGCAAAAGTTCATTTCTTTCATTGATCATGTCTCTTGAATTGATTAACCCTTTGATTCCCGCACCCTATCCACCAACTGCAAAACCTTAATCCTTTGACTCCCTTACTCTATCCACCAGCTTCTGCAGGAGTCAAAGGATGAAGTTCTCGTTTTTCTAGCATGGTTGACAATGCAGGATGTGGTGGACAAGGTGCTAGAGTCAAAGGGTTAAAAACTGCCCATGTAAGTGAAGTTCTTGACGATCTTAATTTCGTTCTGTCAAGTTATTATTCCTGATGGTGATGGGTGGTGTCCAATAAGCATTGCATGTTTTTTCGTTTATTTTTGTCTGTTTGTTTGTTTTTTGTTTTCGTTTGGTTTGGTTTCTTCATACTGATAATAAATTTAATGCTGTCCACATTTTTGCTGATTTCACTGACGAGTGACGGAAGATGCTGAGCGTCACTAGTAACTGCGGCGATGCCGTCCGCGAAGTCCAAATCAGACAGGTTGGTCCCCTTCGTACCACTGGATCCGTTTCTTCTGTATCCTTTCTCCCCTACTAACAAGGTTTATCGTATACCCTTGGTGTCGGTGGGGAGGTAGGTGGGGATAGGACGGGAGGGGAGCTTGTAGGTGAGAGAGAGAGAGAGAGAGAGAGAGGGGGGGGGGGTAGGGGAATGTGAAAACGAGAAGAGCTATCAAAACAAGAAGAGCTATCAAAACGAGAAGAGCTATCAAAACAAGAAGAGCTAACAAAACAAGAAGAGCTAACAAAACAAGAAGAGCTAACAAAACAAGAAGAGCTATCAAAACAAGAAGAGCTATCAAAACAAGAAGAGCTATCAAAACAAGAAGAGCTATCAAAACAAGCCAAGAAGAGCTAACAAAACAAGAAGAGCTATCAAAACAAGACAAGAAGAGCTAACAAAACAAGAAGAGCTAACAAAACAAGAAGAGCTATCAAACAAGAAGAGCTAACAAAACAAGAAGAGCTAACAAAACAAGAAGAGCTATCAAAACAAGAAGAGCTATCAAAACAAGAAGAGCTAACAAAACAAGAAGAGCTAACAAAACAAGAAGAGCGAACAAAACAAGAAGAGCTAACAAAACAAGAAGAGCTATCAAAACAAGAAGAGATAACAAAACAAGAAGAGCTAACAAAACGAGAAGAGCTAACAAAACAAGAAGAGCTAACAAAACAAGAAGAGCTAACAAAACAAGAAGAGCTATCAAACAAGAAGAGCTATCAAAACAAAAAGAGCTAACAAAACAAGAAGAGCTAACAAAACAAGAAGAGCTATCAAACAAGAAGAGCTATCAAAACAAGAAGAGCTATCAAAACAAGAAGAGCTAACAAAACAAGAAGAGCTAACAAAACAAGAAGAGCTAACAAAACAAGAAGAGCTATCAAACAAGAAGAGCTATCAAACAAGAAGAGCTAACAAAACAAGAAGAGCTATCAAACAAGAAGAGCTAACAAAACAAGAAGAGCTATCAAAACAAGACAAGAAGAGCCTTCAAAACAAGAAGAGCTAACAAAACAAGAAGAGCTAACAAAACAAGAAGAGCTAACAAAACAAGAAGAGCTAACAAAACAAGAAGAGCTAACAAAACAAGAAGAGCTATCAAAACAAGAAGAGTTAACAAAACAAGAAGAGCTAACAAAACAAGAAGAGCTATCAAAACAAGAAGAGCTATCAAAACAAGAAGAGCTAACAAAACAAGAAGAGCTAACAAAACAAGAAGAGCTAACAAAACAAGAAGAGCTAACAAAACAAGAAGAGCTATCAAAACAAGAAGAGCTAACAAAACAAGAAGAGCTAACAAAACAAGAAGAGCTATCAAAACGAGAAGAGCTAACAAAACAAGAAGAGCTAACAAAACAAGAAGAACTATCAAACAAGAAGAGCTATCAAAACAAGAAGAGCTATCAAACAAGAAGAGCTAACAAAACAAGAAGAGCTAACAAAACAAGAAGAGCTAACAAAACAAGAAGAGCTAACAAAACAAGAAGAGCTAACAAAACAAGAAGAGCTATCAAAACAAGAAGAGCTAACAAAACAAGAAGAACTATAAAACAAGAAGAGCTAACAAAACAAGAAGAGCTAACAAAACAAGAAGAGCTAACAAAACAAGAAGAGCTAACAAAACAAAACAAGAAGAACTATCAAACAAGAAGAGCTATCAAAACAAGAAGAGCTAACAAAACAAGAAGAGCTAACAAAACAAAACAAGAAGAACTATCAAACAAGAAGAGCTATCAAACAAGAAGAGCTAACAAAACAAGAAGAGCAAACAAAACAAGAAGAGCTAACAAAACAAGAAGAGCTATCAAAACAAGAAGAGCTAACAAAACAAGAAGAGCTAACAAAACAAGACGAGCTAACAAAACAAGAAGAGCTATCAAAACAAACAAGAAGAGCTAACAAAACAAGAGAGCTATCAAAACAAGAAGAGCTATCAAAACAAGAAGAGCTACAAAACAAGAAGAGCTAACAAAACAAGAGAGCTAACAAAACAGAAGAGCTATCAAAACAAAACAAGAAGAGCTAACAAACGAGAAGAGCTAACAAAACAAGAAGAGCTATCAAACAAGAAGAGCTGACAAAACAAGAAGAGCTAACAAAACAAGAAGAGCTATCAAAACAAGAAGAGCTATCAAATCAAGAAGAGCTAACAAACAAGAAGAGCTAACAAACAGAAGAGCTAACAAAACAAGAAGAGCTAACAAAACAAGAAGAGCTATCAAAACAAGAAGAGCTAACAAAACAAGAAGAGCTAGCAAAACAAGAAGACCTAACAAAACAAGAAGAGCTATCAAACAAGAAGAGCTAACAAAACAAGAAGAGCTATCAAAACAAGAAGAGCTAACAAAACAAGAAGAGCTAACAAAACAAGAAGAGCTAACAAAACAAGACAAGAAGAGCTAACAAAGCAAGAAGAGCTAACAAAACAAGAAGAGCTATCAAAACAAGAAGAGCTAACAAAACAAGAAGAGCTATCAAAACAAGAAGAGCTAACAAAACAAGAAGAGCTATCAAAACAAGAAGAGCTAACAAAACAAGAAGAGCTATCAAAACAAGAAGAGCTAACAAAACAAGAAGAGCTAACAAAACAAGAAGAGCTAACAAAACAAAAGAGCTAACAAAACAAGAAGAGCTACAAAACAAGAAGAGCTAAACAAGAAGAGCTAACAAAAAAGAAGACAAAAAACAAAAAGAGCTACAAACAAAAGAGCTACAAAACAAGAAGAGCTATCAAAACAAGAAACAAAAAAACAAACAAGAAGAGCTAACAAAACAAAAGAGCTACAAAACAAGAAGAGCTATCAAAACAAAAGAGCTACAAAACAAGAAGACAACAAAACAAGAAGAGCTATCAAAACAAGAAGAGCTACAAAACAAGAAGAGCTATCAAAACAAGAAGAGCTATCAAACAAGAAGAGCTATCAAAACAAGAAGAGCTAACAAACAAGAAGAGCTAACAAAACAAGAAGAGCTATCAAAACAGAAGAGCTAACAAAACAAGAAGAGCTATCAAAACAAGAAGAGCTAACAAAACAAGAAGAGCTATCAAACAAGAAGAGCTACAAAACAAGAAGACTATCAAAACAAGACAAAAGAGCTAACAAAACAAGAAGAGCTAACAAAACAAGAAGAGCTATCAAAACAAGAAGAGCTACAAAACAAGAAGAGCTACAAAACAAGAAGAGCTATCAAAACAGAAGAGCTAACAAAACAAGAAGAGCTAACAAAACAAGAAGAGCTATCAAAACAAGAGAGCTAACAAAACAAGAAGAGCTATCAAAACAAAACAAGAAGAGCTACAAAACAAGAAGAGCTACAAACAAGAAGAGCTAACAAAACAAGAAGAGCTATCCAAAACAAACAGAAGAGCTAACAAAACAAGAAGAGCTATCAAAACAAGAAGAGCTACAAACAAGAAGAGCTAACAAAACAAGAAGAGCAACAAAACAAGAAGACTAACAAAACAAGAAGAGCTATCAAAACAAGAAGAGCTAACAAAACAAGAAGAGCTAACAAAACAAGAGAGCTAACAAAAACAAGAAGAGCTACAAAACAAAACAAGAAGAGCTATCAAAACAAGAAGAGCTAACAAAACAAGAAGAGCTATCAAAACAAGAAGAGCTAACAAAACAAGAAGAGCTAACAAAACAAGAGAGCTAACAAAACAAGAAGAGCTACAAACAAACAGAAGAGCTAACAAAACAGAAGAGCTAACAAAACAAGAAGAGCTATCAAACAAGAAGAGCTAACAAAACAAGAAGAGCTAACAAAACAAGAAGAGCTATCAAAACAAGAAGAGCTATCAAACAAGAAGAGCTAACAAAACAAGAAGAGCTAACAAACAAGAAGAGCTACAAAACAAGAAGAGCTAACAAAACAAGAAGAGCTATCAAAACAGAAGAGCTAACAAAACAAGAAGAGCTAACAAAACAAGAAGACCTAACAAAACAAGAAGAGCTATCAAACAAGAAGAGCTAACAAAACAAGAAGAGCTAACAAAACAAGAAGAGCTAACAAACAAGAAGAGCTAACAAAACAAGAAGAGCTAACAAACAAGAGAGCTATCAAAACAAGAAGAGCTATCAAACAAGAAGAGCTAACAAAACAAGAAGAGCTATCAAAACAAGAAGAGCTAACAAAACAAGAAGAGCTAACAAAACAAGAAGAGCTAACAAAACAAG
>JAPXFY010000035.1:30756634-30761634 GCA_030674185.1 Monoplex corrugatus
AGGCTGTGGGAGTCAAAGGGTTAAGCTTTTACAGTTGGTGGATAGGGTGTGGGAGTCAAAGGGTTAAGTTTTTGCAGCTGGTGGATAGGGCGTGGGAGTCCAACGGTTAATTTTTTTGCAGTTGGTGGATAGGGTTTGGGAATCAAAGGGTTAAGTTTTTGCAGTCGGTGGATAGGGTGAGGGTGTCAAAGGGTTAAGTTTTTGCAGTTGGTCGATAGGGTGTGGGAGTCAAAGGATTAAGTCTTTTATCAGTTGGTGGATAGGGGTGGGGTTCAAAGTGTTAAGTTTTTTTATCAGTTGGTGGATAGAGTGTGGGAGTTAAAGGGTTAAGTGTTTGCAGTCGGCGGATAGGCGGGGTGTCAAAGGGTTAAGTTTTTGCAGTTGGTCGATAGGGTATGGGAGTCAAACGGTTAAGTTTTTTTATCAGTCGGTGGAAAGGGTGTGGGAGTCAAATGGTTACTTTTTTTGCAGTTGGTGGATAGGGTGTGGGAGTCAAAGAGTTAAAACAGGCCAAAATCCAAATTTTCAGGACATCGAATACACACGTTCAAGGACCTTGACAGCCATGTCTGTGTCTGGTAGCTCATGGCAACTTGATAAACAGCCAGTATGTGCGCCTCACCGAAGACGGACTACGCAGACTGCGCGACAATATACCGCCAGCGCAGTATGCGCAAAACAACGTGCACACACGCTTTTGTGAAAAAATCAGACCGCTTTAAACCTGTGACTCCCGCACCCTGTCCATCGACTGCAAAAACTTAACCCTTTAACTCTCTCACCGTAACCACCAGCTTCCTGCAGGAAGAGGGTGAGGGAGTTAAAGGGTTAATTTTTTTGCTGCGCTAGCATGGTTGATAATGCAGGATGCTAATGTGCAGGGTGCGGGAGTCAAAGGGTTAAGTTTTTTTGCTGCGCTGCATGGTTGATAATGCAGGATGCAATGTGCAGGGTGCGGGAGTCAAAGGTTAATGCATGGTTGATGCTCAATGTGCAGGGTGCGGGAGTCAAAGGGTTAAGAAATGTTGTTGAGTGTTGTTTGTTGTCGTCGTTTTTCAAATTGCTCATTCTTCCTCCAAAGATACAAGCATATTTTCATCACTTTTGTTTTGAACTGAATATGTCTGTTCAATGAAAAAAAAAAAGGCAGAAAGCAGAAAGCATTGCAATTTCAGCGTCAGTTTTATCCTAAGATGAAGCTCCATAAAAATCACAAAGGCACATCTACTCACGCGCACGCGCACGCACTCACACACACACACACACACACGCACGCACGCACGCACCACACACACACACACACACGCACAACACACACACACACACGAACACACACACACACACACACATACATACACACACGTGCGCGCGCTTTAACATACTCGCACTGGTACTTGCATATATATGTGTATGTGTGCGTATGAGAGACAACAGAGGGAGGGAGGGAGGAGGATGGAGAAGGAGAGAGAAAGAAGAGAGAAGAGAAGAGAAGAGAGAAAAGAAGACAGAGACAAAGAAAGACAGACAGACAGACAGACGGAAAGAAAAGTGAGAAAGAGACGAAGAGAGAAAGAGGACAGACACAGAGATAGAGAGAAAGAGAGGTAGACAGACAGACAGAGATAGAGAGAAAGAGAGGAGACAGACAGACAGAGATAGAGAGAAAGAGAGGCAGACAGGAAAGAGAACAGACAGACAGAGATAGAGAGAAAGAGAGGTAGACAGACAGACAGACAGACAGAGAAAGTGAGAAAGAGTGAGAGAGAAAGACAGACAGAGATAGAGAGAAAGAGAGGTAGACAGACAGACAGACAGACAGAGATAGAGAGAAAGAGAGGTAGACAGACAGACAGAGATAGAGAGAAAGAGAGGTAGACAGACAGACAGACAGACAGAGATAGAGAGAAAGAGAGGTAGACAGACAGACAGACAGACAGAGATAGAGAGAAAGAGAGGTAGACAGACAGACAGACAGACAGAGATAGAGAGAAAGAGAGGTAGACAGACAGACAGACAGACAGAGATAGAGAGAAAGAGAGGTAGACAGACAGACAGACAGAGATAGAGAGAAAGAGAGGTAGGACAGACAGACAGACAGAGATAGAGAGAAAGAGAGGTAGACAGACAGACAGACAGAGATAGAGAGAAAGAGAGGTAGACAGACAGACAGACAGACAGAGATAGAGAGAAAGAGAGGTAGACAGACAGACAGACAGAGATAGAGAGAAAGAGAGGTAGACAGACAGACAGACAGAGATAGAGAGAAAGAGAGGTAGACAGACAGACAGACAGAGATAGAGAGAAAGAGAGGTAGACAGACAGACAGACAGACAGAGATAGAGAGAAAGAGAGGTAGACAGACAGACAGACAGACAGAGATAGAGAGAAAGAGAGGTAGACAGACAGACAGACAGACAGAGATAGAGAGAAAGAGAGGTAGACAGACAGACAGACAGACAGAGATAGAGAGAAAGAGAGGTAGACAGACAGACAGACAGACAGAGATAGAGAGAAAGAGAGGTAGACAGACAGACAGACAGAGATAGAGAGAAAGAGAGGTAGACAGACAGACAGACAGAGATAGAGAGAAAGAGAGGTAGACAGACAGACAGACAGACAGAGATAGAGAGAAAGAGACAGACAGACAGACAGAGATAGAGAGAAAGAGACAGACAGACAGACAGAGATAGAGAGAAAGAGAGGCAGACAGACAGACAGAGATAGAGAGAAAGAGACAGACAGAGATAGAGAGAAAGAGAGGCAGACAGAAAGACAGACAGAGAAAGTGAGAAAGAATGAGAGAGAGAGACAGACAGAGATAGAGAGCAAAAGAGAGAGAGAAAGAGACAGACAGAAATAGAGAGAAAGAGAGGTAGACAGACAGACAGAGATAGAGAGAAAGAGACAGACAGACAGACAGAGATAGAGAGAAAGAGAGGCAGACAGACAGACAGAGATAGAGAGAAAGAGAGGCAGACAGACAGACAGACAGAGAGTGTTGAAAGTGTGACTCAGATTCACAGATCGTGACAAAAACAAGCAGTTTAAAGAAAGCCAACACATTATTAAAGAAACGAGATCATTAGTTTAAAAAACAACAACAACAACTACAGTACAAACTGTAAAACCGTTCATTTTGTATAAAAAGGAAAAACGACATCATCTAGTCACACTAAACCTATACCTTGGTCAATGATCTAAAATTATTTGAAACAAAAATGTCAATATGCTAGTCTCGGGATACAAATTATCGGAAATCTGATAAAAAAAAGGATTACTATTAACTTTTTCTGGCATTTAGAAACGTTTATTTGTAGTGTAGTGTAGTGTAGTGTAGTGTAGTATAGTGTAGTGTAGTGTAGTGTAGTGTAGTGTAGTGTAGTGTAGTGTGGTGTGGTGTGGTGTGGTGTGGTGTGATGTGATGTGGTGTGGTGTGGTGTGATATAGTGAAGTGTAGTGTAGTGTAGTGTAGTGTAGTGTAGTGTAGTGTAGTGTAGTGTAGTGTAGTGTAGTGTAGTGTAGTGTAGTGTAGTGTAGTGTAGTGTAGTGTAGTGTAGTGTAGTGTAGTGTAGTGTAGTGTAGTGTAGTCAGTATATACAGTTTCCCCACCTTCTGGAAATTCTGTGCTAGAAATTTCCTCTTTTCTGTCACTCTCTTTGTTTCTGCCTTGTTCCTTTGCTTTCTGTCATTTCTACCTATCATTTTCTGCCTTGCTGGTCCATTCACCTGTATGTGTTCGATAAAGTCTTACGTACTTTTTCTTAGGATTGATAATTGGGTACATGTGTCAAGTGCATTTTTGGCTCTAGGGAAGTGAGATGTGCGGAGGCAATTTTAGGTAATTTAGGCCTGTTTTTATATGTTTTGGTGTCCTTGGTTATTTTTAATTTTGTATTTAGGTATTTCTTTAAATCCCCTGTGTGATAAAATTGGACGGAGTGGTCAACGCCAGGGACATCTTGGATTATGTGCGCGAAGGCATTGATATGTGTACTTATCTTTTTTCGTTTCCGTTTTTCCAGTTAAAATGTTGTGTATGATTTGAAACAGTCATAGCCCTGATATGGCTCTACGTAGTCGGCTGGGCCTTAAACAAAACAACAACAACAACAGGGCCGTCATCATCACCATCATCATCATCATCATCATCATCATCATCATTAGTAGTAATAGTGGTATATTATTATCATTGTTACATGTATTAGTATCATCATTATCATTATCATTAATTAAACATGATTGGAATGTAAACAACATAATAAATTGAATTATAAATCACACGAGGAGAACATAAACATCTTGAATTAAATATAAACACCGTGTAAATTCGCTTAAAATGACAGGAATTAAATATATACAGCATGAGCTGAATGCAAACATGACTCGAATATAAAAAAAATATAAATTGAACATAAACACGAGTTGACTATAC
This sequence comes from Monoplex corrugatus, assembly GCA_030674185.1. NCBI lineage: Eukaryota > Metazoa > Mollusca > Gastropoda > Littorinimorpha > Ranellidae > Monoplex > Monoplex corrugatus. Next base: position 30,761,067 of record JAPXFY010000035.1, read on the forward strand.
ACAACACACACTCAGTTGGTTTCTTGCCACAGATGTTTGGACGAAGGCGGAGAGAGATGATGTGACTGTACAGATTTGTTGCAGTTGATATACACCTTCTTGAAAAATGACATTCGCGTTGACTGTGTGTTAGGGTGCGAGCGTGGTTCAAAGGGAGATGACAACACCGGTCTGACCATCCCAACCTGGAACAGTTAGTTCCCCTGTCTGTGTCCAACAACTATCAGTGATGGCCGTTCTTCGTCTCTGGCAAGGGAATGTGTTCATGGGATGACTTTTCGTAACTGAACTCTGTACTCTCCCACAACCCCTCTCCCGGCCTCCCCTTCTTCTCCCCTCCTTCTCCCCCTCCTTCTCCTTCTCCAGCTCCTTGCGCAGTCTGTCCCTCTCCAGAGCGAACTGCACGTGCTGGTAGTAGAGGCAGAAGTTGTTGACGAGGGCCGGGACGGTGAAGCCGATGAGCAGGACGCCGCTGACGGCGGTGGCGGAGCCCAGCACGTGGCCCCAGACCGTCACCGGGTACATGTCGCCGTAGCCCACGGTAGTCATGGTGACGATAGCCCACCAG
>JAPXFY010000035.1:30779134-30796634 GCA_030674185.1 Monoplex corrugatus
TTTAAAAATTTTTTTAAACCTAGCCTACGTATTTCTCTCTAGATCTATGTCTCTCTATTTCTTTCTTTCTCTCTCACCCCACCCCCCCTCTCTCTCTCTTTCTCTCTCACCTCCTCCTCCTCCCTGTCTGTCTGTCTGTCTGTTTCGCTCTCTCTCTCTCTGTGTCTCCTATTCTCTGTCTGTCTGCCTGTCTCTCTCTGTCTCTGTCTCTCTCTCTGTCTCTTCTGTTCTGTCTGTCTCTGTCTCTCTCTCTCTCTTTGTCTATCTGTCTGTTTTGTCTGTCTCTGTCTGTCTGTCTGTCTGTCTCTCTCTCTCTCTCTCTCCCCCTCCTCCTCCTCCTCCTTCTGTCTGTCTGTCTGTGTCTGTCCCTGCTCCTCTCTCTCTCTCTCACTCTCTCTTCTCACTCTCTCTGTCTCTCTTTCTCTCTCTCAACGTTTTCTTTACTTGTAATTTATTTACTGTTGGCTATTTCTTCTTGTTTCTTGTCTTCCACGTACTCCTCAAGAGGGTTTTTTGAAAGACAATTTGGTTTGACTTGATTTGAGTTGTCACAACATTCAATAAGCATTGTCAAAGATTATATGGTATAGGTGGTATAATTATCATCTCCATACGATTATTGACCTAGTTATTGTAGTTGTCATTGTCTGAGTAATTCTTGTTTCATGCTTTGTTTGTTCCCCCCCACCCACCCTCTCCTCTCACTTTTTTTCTCTCTCTCTGTCTCTGTCTGTCTGTCTGTCTGTCTGTCTTCCCCCCTCTCTCTATCTATCTGTCTGTCTCTCTGTCTGTCTGTCTGTCTATCTACCTACCTCTGTCTGTCTACCTATCTACCCTATCTACCTACCTATCTCTCTCTCTTTCTCTCTCTCTCTCTCTCTCTCTCTCTATATATATATATATATATATATATATATGTGTGTGTGTGTGTGTGTGTTGTCAGTCTCTGTCTTCTTCTCTGTCTGTCTGTCTCTCTCCCTCCCCCTCTCTCTCTCTTCTCTCTCTCTCGTCTGTCATTTTGCTTTCATTTGTATTCTTGTCATTGCTTGTGTATTGCGATGGCCTGTTTTGTAGTAGTGCTTTTATTGCAATATGTTTCACTTCAGATAGGGCTGTGCCGGACCTGAACTGAATAAATCACCATTTCATTTAAGTGGACTAGTCATTTTTTTTTTGGAAAGCCGTGGATTCAGGATTTGGTATGTCGAGTTCAAGTCCCAGCCCGCATTACTAAAAACTGGCCTGTTCAAACTGCTCATTTTAACCTTTGGACTCCCAGCACCCTGTCTACCAGCATCCTGCGATGTCAACCATGCTAGCAAAGTAAAAAACTTAACCCTTTGATTCCCTCACCATATCCACCAGCTTCGTGCAGGAAACTGGTGGATAGGGTGTGGGAATCAAAGGGTTCATGATTCCATCGTTTTGGTGATGTCAGCTTTGTGAAGAAGAAGAGCAAGAAGAAGAAAAAGAAGAAGGAGCAGAAGGAGGAGGAGGAGGAGAAGAAGGAGAAGGAAGAGGAGGAGGAGGAGAAGAAGGAGAAGGAAGAGGAGGAGGAGAGAAGAAGGAGAAGGAAGAGGAGGAGGAGGAGAAGAAGAAGGAGAAGAAGAAGAAGGAGAAGACGATGAAGGAGGAAGAGAAGGAGGAAAAAAAAGAAGGAGGAGAAGAAGGAGGAGTAGGAGATGGAGAAGAAGGAGAAGAAGAAGGAGAAGAAGGAGAAGAAGAAGAAGAAGAAAGAGAAGAAGAAGAAGAAGAAGAAGAAGAAGAAGAAGAAGAAGAAGAAGATGAAGAACAAGAAGGAGAAGAAGAAGGAGGAGAAGGAAGAGAAGAAGAAGAAGAAGAAGAGTGATGCTATTTGCATAGCGGGGCCGACATATTAGCGTTACGCTCCCGCTCTTAACACACGAGCCACTTGTTGTATTTGTATATTGACAGACTTCAACTCATTCGTGTGTTGTCAGTTCTAGGAACTCCGCCAGTGAACTGCCTTTAAGTGGACACAGTTACCAAGTGGACAAAGCTGTTGGAAATAACTGACACTCGACTAGTGTGCGCCTCTTTTTAAATTTCTTTTTATTCGACAGTTTTGCTTTTCGTCCTTTCTGTGTTGACAACAACAACAACAACAACAAAAAGGACAGCAACACCAACACCAAACAACAACAACAACAACAAAAAGGACAGCAACACCAACCCCAAACAACAACAACAACAACAAAAAGGATAGCAACACCAACACCAAACAACAACAACAAAAAGGACAGCAACACCAACCCCAAACAACAACAACAACAAAAAGGACAGCAACACCAACACCAAACAACAACAACAACAACAACAAAAAGGACAATCAACCGAGTATTCAAACTTCAGATAATAATAATAATAATAATAATAATAATAATAATAATAATATAATAGTAATAATAATAATAATAATAATAATTACAGTATTTGTGTAGCGCAAAATCTTGATAGAAATCAAATCTAAGCGCTGAACATACACATACACACGCATGCACACACACAAACACACATACATGGCTAATTCTTCTTCTTCTACTTCTTCTTCTTTTCTTCTTCTCCTCCTCCTCCTTCTCATTCTCTTTCTTCTTCTTCTTTGTCTTAGTCTTCTTCTTCTTCTTCTTCTTCTTTGTCTTCTTCTTCTTCTTCTTCTTCTTCGCAATTCTTCTTCTTCTTCTTTTTCTTCTTCTTCTTCTTTGTCTTCTTTGACTTAGTCTTCTTCTTCTTTTTCTTTGTCTTCTTTGTCTTGGTCTTCTTCTTCTTCTTCTTTGTCTTAGTCTTCTTCTTCTTCTTCTTTGTCTTAGTCTTCTTCTTCTTCTTCTTCTTCTTCTTTGTCTTCTTTGTCTTCTTCTTCTTCTTCTTTTTCTTCTTTGTCTTAGTCTTCTTCTTTTTCTTCTTCTTCTTCTTCTTCTTCTTCTTCTTCTTCTTCTTCTTTGTCTTCTTCTTCTTTGTCTTAGTCTTCTTCTTCTTCTTTGTCTTCTTTGTCTTCTTCTTCTTCTTCTTTGTCTTCTTTGTCTTCTTCTTCTTCTTTGTCTTAGTCTTCTTCTTTTTCTTCTTGTTCTTCTTGTTCTTCCTCTTCTTCCTCTTCTTCTTCTTCTTCCTCTTCTTCTTCTTCTTCTTCTTCTTCTTCTTCTCTTCTTCTTCTTCTTCTTCTTCTTCTTCTTTTTCTTCTTCTCTCTTCTTCTTCTTCTTCTCCTCTTCTTCTTCTTCTTCTCCTCTTCTTCTTCTTCTTCTTCCTCTTCTTCTTTCTTCTTCTTCTTCTCTTCTTTCTTCTTCCTCTTCTTCTTCTTCTTCTTCTTCCTTCTTCTTCTTCCTCTTCTTCTCTTCTTCTTCTTCTTCTCTTCTCTTTCTTCTTTCTCTTCTTCTTCCTCTTCTTCTTCTTCTTCCTCTTCTTCTTTCTCTTCTTCTTCTCTTCTTCTTCTTCTTCTTCTTCTCTTCTTCTTCTTCTTTCTTTCTTCTTCTTCTTCTTCTTTCTTCTTCTCTCTTCTTCTTCTTCTTCTTCTTCTTCTTCTTTCCTTCTTCCTTCTTCTTCTTTCTTCTTCTTCTCTTCTTCTTCTTCTTCTTCTTCTTCTTCTTCCTCTTCTTCTTCTTCCTTCTTCTTCTTCCTCTTCTTCTTTCTTCTTCTTCTTCTTCTTCTTCTTCTTCTTCTTCTTCTTCTTCTTCTTCTTCTTCTTCTTCTTCTTCTTCTTCTTCTTCTTCTTCTTTTCTTCTTCTCTTCTTCTTCTTCTTTCTTCTTTCTTCTTCTTCTCTCTTCTTCTTCTTCCTTCTACCTTTCTTTTCGTTCCTAATCTCTTTGCCTGAAAGACATGACCAATTGGTCAAACATGTTGTATCAGATAGTTGATCGGCGTAAAAATTTTGCACTAAAATTGTCCTTGCGTCAGAAAATGGTTATACGGATACAGTTTGTCGAGCTAAGACTCGCACTACCTTCCTTTACCTACAGGGATACACTTCAGTAAAGCAATACGACCTTCCTTTACCACAACATCAAAGCTTTTATTTGAGGCGAACAACCTTGGCCTTCCCAAATGTCTTGCTCGAGATTGTGACATGTTGCAAGATCATCAAGGTCGTTTTGTTGTTTCCGCAGTGGGCAGTGATATTGTTGTTGTATTATTGTTTCTTCGACTGAAATTGTTAATTCTAAAATTCTCAGGCGTAAAGACTGTGTGTGTGTATAATTATATTATATATTATATATATATATATATATATATATATATATATATATATATATATATATATATATATGTGTGTGTGTGTGTGTGTAGACAGCCCATCTAGACATTAGAACGGATGTACTTTGTCCATGGTCAGTCATGACCGAACGAGGCCTACTGCAATACATATATATACACACACACACACACACACACACACACACACACACACACACACACACACACACACACACACACACACACACACACACACACACACACACACACACACACACACACACACAGAGTGTGTATGTGTGTGTATCTGTCTGTGTGCGTGTGTGTCTGTATCAGCAAACACTTTCCAGTCGAAGAAGATTTTTTTTTCTTCTTCTAGCAGTCAGAGGCGAAGACTTTGAGCAAGTTCCCCCCAACTCCACCAGCCCCACCCCCGCCCCCCATTTCCCCAATTTGGACAGCGTTTACCAGATAGGGCCCATGTACCCAGTTATTACCTTTAACAGGAAATATCAAGACGGCAGTACGCAGTGTGTTAAGATTGTCAACCTTTGGCGTATTGAAATCTGTCGCATGTCAGAGGGGACTCGTAAAGCTGAAGAAGCCAACAGTCGACATATATATAAAAAATAATGTGTGTGTGGGGCCTTTTGTATGTGGCTGAGGTTTGAGGCAAAGAAGGGCCCTTTGACTTTTCTGTATTTGAGTTTTGGGTAAACACGATTCCGTGTGACAGTTGACATTGTTGACTCGTAGGCGTGTGTTTGTGGGGGGGAAAAGAGGGGCTCTGTGTGTGCGTTGAGAGAGAGAGAGAGAGAGAGAGACAGAGAGTGTGTGTGTGTGTGTTCGTTCGTTCGTTCCTTGATTTAACGTCTTTTCACTATAAGTGATATTAGACGGGTGTGTGTGTGGTGTGTGTGTGTGTGGTGTGTGTGTGTGTGTGTGTGTGTGTGGTGTGTGTGTGTGTGTGTGTGTGTGTGTGTGTGTTGTGTGTGTGTTTGAGTTGTGTGTGTGTCTGTTTAGAGTGTGCTGCGTGTGTGTGCGTGTGTGTCTGTCTTGTGTGTTGGTGTGTGTGTGTGTTCTTTGCGCCGTTCATGTGTGCGTTGTGTGTGTTGTGTGCTGTGTGCGTCGGCTGTCGGTGTGCCGCTGTGTGTATGTTGTGTGTGTGTGTGTGTGTCGTGATGTGTGTGTGTGTTGTGTCGGTGTGCTGTGTGTATGTGTGTGCACACGGTGTGCTGTCCGTGTGTGTGTGTGTGTGTGTCGTGTGTGTGTGTCTGTTGTTCTGTGTGAGGGTGTCGCCTTTTGCTAGTGTTCAAATTGGCGTGTGGTGGTGCATTGCTGTTGCGTTGGATTGTGAGATACACAGATTGTATCTAGGATGTGTGTACCTGTGTGTAAATCAGTAGGATGTGTGTACTGTGTGTACATCTAGGATTGTGTACCGGTTAAACTGTAGGATGTGTGTACCTGTGTGTAAATCATAGATGTGTGTACCGTGTGTAAATCAATAGGATGTGGTACCAGTATGTAATCAATAGGATGTGTGTACCTGTGTGTAAATCAGTAGGATGTGTGTACCTGTGTGTAAATCAGTAGGATGTGTGTACCTGTGTGTAAATCAGTAGGATGTGTGTACCTGTGTGTAAATCAGTAGGATGTGTGTACCTGTATGTAAATCAGTAGGATGTGTGTACCTGTGTGTAAATCATAGGATGTGTGTACCTGTGTGTAAATCAGTAGGATGTGTTTACCTGTTGTAAATCAGTAGGATGTGTGTACCTGTGTGTAAATCAGTAGGATGTGTGTACCTGTATGTAAATCAGTAGGATGTGTGTACCTGTGTGTAAATCAGTAGGATGTGTGTACCTGTGTGTAAATCAGTAGGATGTGTGTACCTGTATGTAAATCAGTAGGATGTGTGTACCTGTGTGTAAATCAGTAGGATGTGTGTACCTGTGTGAAATCAGTAGGATGTGTGTACCTGTATGTAAATCAGTAGGATGTGTGTACCTGTATGTAAATCAGTAGGATTTGTGTACCTATGTGTAAATCAGTAGGATGTGTGTACCTGTGTGTAAATCAATAGGATGTGTGTACCTGTGTGTAAATCAGTAGGATGTGTGTACCTGTATGTAAATCAGTAGGATGTGTGTACCTGTGTGTAAATCAATAGGATGTGTGTACCTGTGTGTAAATCAGTAGGATGTGTGTACCTGTGTGTAAATCAGTAGGATGTGTGTACCTGTGTGTAAATCATAGGATGTGTACCTGTGTGTAAATCATAGGATGTGTGTACCTGTGTGTAAATCAGTAGGATGAGTGTACCTGTTGTAAATCAGTAGGATGTGTGTACCTGTGTGTAAATCAGTAGGATGTGTGTACCTGTATGTAAATCAGTAGGATGTGTGTACCTGTTGTAAATCAGTAGGATGTGTATACCTGTGTGTAAATCAGTAGGATGTGTGTACCTGTATGTAAATCATAGGATGTGTGTACCTGTGTGTAAATCAGTAGGATGTGTGTACCTGTATGTAAATCAGTAGGATGTGTGTACCTGTATGTAAATCAGTAGGATGCTGTGTACCTGTGTGTAAACAAGTAGGAATGTTGTGGTACCTGTGTGTAAATCAGTAGGATGTGTGTACCTGTGTGAAATCAGTAGGATGTGTGTACCTGTGTTAAATCATAGGATGTGTGTACCTGTGTGTAAATCAATAGGATGTGTGTACCTGTGTGTAAATCAGTAGGATGTGTGTACCTGTGTGTAAATCAGTAGGATGTGTTGTACCTGTTGTAAATCAATAGGATGTGTGTACCTGTGTGTAATCAGTAGGATGTGTGTACCTGTATGTAAATCAGTAGGATGTGTACGTGTACTGTTGTATGTAAAATATAGGATGTGTGTACCTGTGTGTAAATCAGTAGGATGTGTGTACCTGTATGTAAATCAGTAGGATGTGTGTACCTTGTGTAAATCAGTAGGATGTGTGTACCTGTATGTAAATCAATAGGATGTGTGTACCTGTGTGTAAATCAGTAGGATGTGTGTACCTGTATGTAAATCAGTAGGATGTGTGTACCTGTATGTAAACAATTAGGATGTGTGGTACCTGTGTGTAAATCAGTAGGATGGTGTACCTGTATGTAAATCAATAGGATGTGTGTACCTGTGTGTAAATCAATAGGATGTGTGTACCTGTGTGTAAATCAGTAGGATGTGTGTACCTGTGTGTAAATCATAGGATGTGTTACCTGTGTGTAAATCATAGGATGTGTGTACCTGTGTGTAAATCAGTAGGATGTGTGTACCTGTGTGTAAATCAGTAGGATGTGTGTACCTGTATGTAAATCAGTAGGATGTGTGTACCTGTGTGTGTAGTAAATCAGTAGGATGTGTGTACCTGTATGTAAATCAGTAGGATGTGTGTACCTGTATGTAATCAGTAGGATGTGTGTACCTGTATGTAAATCAGTAGGATGTGTGTACCTGTGTGTAAATCAGTAGGATGTGTGTACCTGTTGTAAATCAGTAGGATGGTGTACCTGTGTGTAAATCAGTAGGATGTGTGTACCTGTTGTAAATCAATAGGATGGTGTACCTGTGTTGTAAATCAGTAGGATGGTGTACCGTGTGTAAATCAGTAGGATGTGTGTACCTGATGTAAATCAGTAGGATGTGTGTACCTGTATGTAAATCAGTAGGATTGGTACCTGTTGTAAATCAGTAGTGAGTGTTACCTGTGTAAATCATATAGGATGTGTGTACCTGTGTGTAAATCAGTAGGATGTGTGTACCTGTGTGTAAATCAGTAGGATGTGTTACCTGTGTGTAAATCAATAGGATGTGTGTACCTTATGTAAATCAATAGGATGTGTGTACCTGTATGTAAATCAGTAGGATGTGTGTACCTGTGTGTAAATCAGTAGGATGTTGTACCTGTATGTAAATCAATAGGATGTGTGTACCTGTATGTAAATCAGTAGGATGTGTACCTGTATGTAAATCAGTAGGATGTGTGTACCTGTATGTAAATCAGTAGGATGTGTACCTGTATGTAAATCAGTAGGATGTGTGTACCTGTTGTAAATCAGTAGGATGTGTGTACCTGTGTGTAAATCAGTAGGATGTGTGTACCTGTGTGTAAATCATAGGATGCTGTACCTGTGTGTAAATCAGTAGGATGTGTGTACCTGTAGATGTAAATCAGTAAGGATGCGTGTACCTGTATGTAAATCATAGGATGTTAGTGTAAATCGTAGGATGTGTGTACTATAAATCAGTAGGATGTGTGTACCTGTTGTAAATCAGTAGGATTGTGTACCTGTAGTGTAAATCAGTAGGATTGTGTACCTGTATGTAAATCAGTAGGATGTGTGTACCTGTATGTAAATCAGTAGGATGTGTGTACCTGTATGTAAATCAGTAGGATGTGTGTACCTGTATGTAAATCAGAAGGATGTGTGTACCTGTGTGTAAATCAGTAGGATGCGTGTACCTGTGTGTAAATCAGTAGGATGTGTGTACCTGTGTGTAAATCAGTAGGATGTGTGTACCTGTGTGTAAATCAGTAGAATGTGTGTACCTGTGTGTAAATCAGTAGGATGCGTGTACCTGTGTGTAAATCAGTAGGATGCGTGTACCTGTATGTAAATCAGCAAGATGCGTGTACCTGTATGTAAATCAATAGGATGTGTGTAAATCAGTAGGATGTGTGTACCTGTGTGTAAATCAATAGGATGTGTGTACCTGTGTGTAAATCAGTAGGATGTGTGTACCTGTATGTAAATCAGTAGGATGAGTGTACCTGTATGTAAATCAGTAGGATGCGTGTACCTGTGTGTAAATCAGTAGGATGTGTGTACCTGTATGTAAATCAGTAGGATGCGTGTACCTGTGTGTAAATCAGTAGGATGAGTGTACCTGTATGTAAATCAGTAGGATGTGTGTACCTGTGTGTAAATCAGTAGGATGTGTGTACCTGTGTGTAAACCAGTAGGATGTGTGTACCTGTGTGTAAATCAGTAGGATGTGTGTACCTGTATGTAAATCAGTAGGATGTGTGTACCTGTGTGTAAATCAGGAGGATGCGTGTACCTGTGTGTAAATCAGTAGGATGTGTGTATCCGTGTGTAAATCAGTCTTCTTACATACCAGAATAAAGAAAAACGTACAAAACATACCTCAATAAATCGAAACACACCAAGCTACACGCCAAACAGAAAAACAAACAAACAAACAAACAAAGAGAAACAAAATAAAAGACGTGTTGCTCTTAGATAGACGAATAAGCCAGAATAATTTGTATTCTACCAACATGAGTCTCAAACTGTAATAATCCCAAACACGTTGGACTACACGGGGAAAAAAAACTGAAATAACTAAATAAGTGAATGAATGAGTGAACGAATGAATGAATGAATGAATGAATGAATGAATGAACAAATGAATGAATGAATGAACGAACGAACGAACGAACGAACGAACGAACGAACGAACGAACTAACGAACGAACGAATGAATGAACGAATGAACAAAAGAACGAACAAACGAACGAACGAACGAACGAAAGAAAGAAAGAAAGAACGAACGAACGAATAAATGATTGAATATTTAAAGAAAGGAAGGAATGAACTAACGAACGAACGAACGAATAGATGAATGAATAAATGAATGAATGAGCTAATAAATGAATGAATGAACGAAGGAATGAATGAATGAATGAATGAATGAATGAATGAATGAACGAACGAACGAATGAATGAACGAACGAACAAAAGAACGAACGAACGAACGAAAGAAAGAAAGAAAGAAAGAACGAACGAACGAATAAATGATTAAATATTTAAAGAAAGGAAGGAATGAACAAACGAACGAACGAACGAATAGATGAATGAATAAATGAATGAATGAGCTAATAAATGAATGAATGAACGAACGAATGAATGAATGAATAATGAATGAATGAACGAACGAATGAATGAACGAATGAACAAAAGAACGAACGAACGAACGAAAGAAAGAAAGAACGAACGAACGAATAAATGATTGAATATTTAAAGAAAGGAAGGAATGAACAAACAAACGAACGAACGAATAAATGAATGAATAAATGAATGAATGAGCGAATAAATGAATGAACGAATAAATGAATAAATGAATGAATGAGCGAATGAATGAATGAATGAACGAATGAATGAGCGAATAAATGAGCGAATGAATGAATAAATGAATGCACGAACGAATGAATGAATGAATGAATGAATGAATGAATGAATAATCTGTCTTTTTCAAAGGTGAAGATAGTTGACAGTATGATAATGCTTGGTCAGTTTTATATTTGCTGTTGCTAAAAAAATGCGTTTGATATTTAGAACCTGGAACGAAAATATGAATAATAGAAGATGCTAAAGTTCCTAGTACCCTCGCCCCACCCTCGCCCCACTGTGGATGCCAGGGACTCTTTCAGTATAAATAGTATCCCCAACTTCTGAAAATTCTGTGCTAGAAATTTCCTCTTTTCTGTCACTCTCTTTGTTTCTGCCTTGTTCCTTTGCTTTTTGTCATTTCTTCCTATCATTTTCTGCCTTTCTGGTCCATTCATCTGTATGTGTTCGATATATATCGTTACATATTTTTTCTTGGGATTGATAACTGGGCACATGTATTAACTGCATTTTTGGCTCTAAGGAAATGTAATAGAATACGATACGATATAGTACAGTACTGTACAGTACAGTACACCACACCACACCATACCACACTACACCAGACAACACCACACCAAACCACACCACACTACACTACACCACACTACACATCACCACACCATACTACACCACACTACACCACACTACACTACACATCACACTACACTACACATCACACCACCACCACTCACTACACACCACACCACACTCCACTACCCCCCACACCACACCACACTACACTACACCACACTACACAACACCACACTCCACTCAACTACACACCACCACACTAACACATCACACCACACCACATTACATAAACTACACCACACCATACACACACCACACGACACCACACCACACTACACTACACACACTACACTACACTACACTACACTACACTACAGTACACTACACTACACTACACCACACTACACTCCACTACACTACACTGCACTACACCACACTACATCACACCACACCACACTACATCACACCACACTACATCACACCACACTAACACACCACACGATTCACCAACTCACCATACCACACACACCACATCATAGCACACCACACACCTGTGTGTAAATCAGTAGGATGTGTGTACCTGTGTGTAAATCAGTAGGATGTGTGTACCTGTATGTAAATCAGTAGGATGTCTGTACCTGTGTGTAAATCAGTAGGATGTGTGTACCTGTGTGTAAATCAGTAGGATGTGTGTACCTGTGTGTAAATCAGTAGGATGTGTGTACCTGTATGTAAATCAGTAGGATGTGTGTACCTGTGTGTAAATCAGTAGGATGTGTGTACCTGTGTGTAAATCATAGGATATGTGTACCTGTGTGTAAATCAGTAGGATGTGTGTACCTGTATGTAAATCAGTAGGATGTGTGCACCTGTGTGTAAATTAAATAGGATGTGTGCACCTGTGTGTAAATCAGTAGGATGTGTGTACCTGTTGTAAATCAGTAGGATGTGTGTACCTGTATGTAAATCAGTAGGATGTGTGTACCTGTGTGTAAATCAGTAGGATGTGTGTACCTGTATGTAAATCAGTAGGATGTGTGTACCTGTATGTAAATCAGTAGGATGTGTGTACCTGTATGTAAATCAGTAGGATATGTGTACCTGTATGTAAATCAGTAGGATATGTGTACCTGTATGTAAATCAGTAGGATGTGTGTACCTGTATGTAAATCAGTAGGATTGTGTACCTGTATGTAAATCAGTAGGATGTGTGTACCTGTGTGTAAATCAGTAGGATGTGTGTACCTGTGTGTAAACCAGTAGGATGTGTGTACCTGTGTGTAAACAGTAGGATGTGTGTACCTGTATGTAAATCAGTAGGATGTGTGTACCTGTGTAAATCAGTAGGATGTGTGTACCTGTATGTAAATCAGTAGGATGTGTGTGTACCTGTGTGTAAATCAGTCTTCTTACATACCAGAATAAAGAAAAACGTACAAAACATACCTCAATAAATCAAAACACACCAAGCTACACGCCAAACAGAAAAACAAACAAACAAACAAATTGAAACAAAACAAAAGACGTGTTGCTCTTAGATAGACGAATAAGCCAGAATAATTTGTATTCTACCAACATGAGTCTCAAACAGTAATAATCCCAAACACGTTGGACTACACGGGGAAAAAAAAACTGAAATAACTAAATAAGTGAAAGAATGAGTGAACGAACGAATGAATGAATGAATGAATGAACTAACGAACGAACGAATGAATGAACGAATGAACAAAAGAACGAACAAACGAACGAACGAACGAACGAATGAATGAACGAACGAACAAAAGAACGAACAAACGAACGAACGAACGAACGAAAAAAGAAAGAAAGAACGAACGAACGAACGAATAAATGATTGAATATTTAAAGAAAGGAAGAAATGAACAAACGAACGAACGAACGAATAGATGAATGAATAAATGAATGAATGAGCGAATAAATGAATGAACGAATGAATGAATGAATGAATGAATGAATGAATAATGAATGAACGAACGAATGAATGAACGAATGAACAAAAGAACGAAAGAACGAAAGAAAGAAAGAAAGAACGAACGAACGAATAAATGATTAAATATTTAAAGAAAGGAAGAAAGGAATGAACAAACGAACGAACGAACGAATAAATGAATGAATAAATGAATGAATGAGCGAATAAATGAATGAACGAATAAATGAATAAATGAATGAATGAGCGAATGAATGAATGAATGAACGAATGAATGAGCGAATAAATGAGTGAATGAATGAATAAATGAATGCACGAACGAATGAATGAATGTATGAATGAATGAATGAATGAATGAATGAATGAATGAATGAATGAATGAATGAATATGAATGAATGAATGATCTGTCTTTTTCAAAGGTGAAGATAGTTGACAGTATGATAATGCTTGGTCACTTTTATATCTGCTGTTGCTAAAAAATGCGTTTGATATTTAGAACCTGGAACGAAAATATGAATAATAGAAGATGCTAAAGTTCCTAGTACCCTCGCCCCATCCTCGCCCCACTGTGGATGCCAGGGGCTCTTTCAGTATAAAAAGTGTCCCCACCTTCTGGAAATTCTGTGCTAGAAATTTCCTCTTTTCTGTCACTCACTTTGTTTCTGCCTTGCTCTTTTGCTTTCTGTCATTTCTTCCTATCATTTTCTGCCTTGCTGAATGTGTTCGATAAATCGTTACATATTTTTTCTTGGGATTGATAACTGGGTATTAACTGCATTTTTGGCTCTAAGTAAATGTAATAGAATACGATACGATATAGTACAGTACAGTATGTACAGTACAGTACACCACACCACACCATACCACACTACACCACACCAAACCACACTATACCACACTACACATCACCACACTATACTACACCACATACACCACACCACACTACACATCACACCACACCACCCCACACTACACTACACTACACTACACTACACTACACTACATACCACACCACACTACACCACACCACACCACACCACACCACACCACACTACACTACACTACACTACACACCGCACCGCACCACACCACACCACACCACACCACACCACACCACACACACACTACACTACACTACACTACACTACATACCACACCACACACACACCACACCACACCACACCCACACCACACTACACTAAACTACACACCACACCACACTACACTAAACTACACCACACCACACTACACACCACACACCACACCACATTACACTAAACTACACCACACCACACCACACCACAGTACACTAAACTACACCACACACCATCACACCACACCACACCACACACCACCACACCACACCACACCACAGTACACTAAACTACACCACACACCACCACACCACACCACAGTACACTACACACCACACCACACCACACTACACACCACACACACCACACCACACTACACTAAAACTACACCACACCACACCACAGTACACTAAACTACACCACACACCATCACACACCACACCACCACACCACACAACAGTACACTAAACTACACCACACACCACCACACCACACCACAGTACACTAAACTACACCACACACCACCACACCACACCACAGTACACTAAACTACACACACACACACACCACACCACACCACAGTACACTAAACTACACCACACACACCACACCATACCACACTACAACACACACACACACCACCACACCACACCACCACACCACACCACATCACAGTACACTAAACTACACCACACACCACCACACCACAGTACACTAAACTACACCACACACCACCACACCACACCACAGAACACTAAACTACACCACACATCACCACACCACACCACAGTACACTAAACTACACCACCACACTACACACCACACCACAGTACACTAAACTACACCACACACCACCACACCACACCACACCACACTAAACTACACCACACACACCACCACACCACACACCACCACACCAACACCAACACAGTACACTAAACTACACCACACACACCACACCACCACACCACACCACATACACAAACTACACACACACACACCACACCACAGTACACTAAACTACACCACACACCACCACACCACACACCACACCACACCACACCACAGTACACTAAACTACACCACACACCACCAAACCACACCATAGTACACTAAACTACACCACACACCACCAACCACACCACAGTACACACTAAACTAACACAAACACACCACCACCAAACAACCACACCACAACCACACCAGTACACTAAACTACACCACACCACACCAAACCACACCACAGTACAGTAAACTACACTACACACCACACCACCACCAACTACACCACACCACACACACAACAGTACACTAAACTACACACCACACCACACACCACACACCACAGTACACTAAACTACACTACACACCACACCACACCACACTACCCACCACACCACACCACATACACTAAACTACACCACACCACACCAACCACACACCACCACACCACACCACATCACTACACACCACACTACATCACAGCACACAACACAAAACTACACCACACCACACCCCATCCCATCCCACTACAACACACCACACACAACACACTGCACCACATCACACCACACCACACCACACTACACTCCACGCCACATTACACTAAATTACACCACACCACACTACACCATACCACACGATACACCCACCATACCACACCACACCACACAACACCACACCACACCGCACCGCACCACACTAAACCACACTACACCACACCACACCACCACACCACACCACACTACACTCCACGCCACATTACACTAAACTACACCACACCACACCACACTACACCATACCACACGATACACCCACCACACCACACAACACACCCACCATACCACACCGCACCACACCCACCATACCACACCACACCACACCGCACCACACCACACTAAACCACCCCACACCACACCCCACACCACACCACACCACACCACACCACACCACACCACACCACACCACACGTGTTGATGACGAGTTATATCGATGTTCAGCTGCAGAGGGAAAGCCAAGCGCAGCAACTGTATGAAAGGTTAGGGGCGATAACACTAAACTTCCATCACAGTTCCCACAGTCGGTTCTTTCCCTTCTTTGGCCTCTGTCAGTCAACCAGCGGAACGTCACGGGCCGGAACAGTGAGCCTATGGCCCGCTGTGCAAGCCAGCCAGAGATCCATTCAGCATCCATACAGGCGTCAGACAGGGGCTGTCCCTGGTCACCTGCAATCTTCCTGCTTGTCATAGACTGGATCGCGAAGGAGACCACTATGGAATGAAGACACGGGCATCCAGTGGACCTTCGGCAGAACAACTGGTAGATCCTGCCTGGTTTTGTGACGATGCTGGCTTTCTCTCACACAGATACCAAAATGCACAGAGAAAAACTAAACACCCACCCCCACCCCCCCACCTCCCTTTTTCCTTTCTGAAGCAGTACAGCAGGAAGACAGAATTCATTTCTATTAACAACAGGGAGAATATCTATTAACAACACAGGGAGAATATCTATTAACAATACAGGGAGAATATCTATTAACAACACAGGGAGAATATATATTAACAACACAGAGAGAATATATATTAACAAACACAGGGAGAATATAATATTAACAACACAGGGAGAATATATATTAACAACACAGGGAGAATATCTATTAACAACACAGGGAGAATATCTATTAACAACACAGGGAGAATATCTATTAACAACACAGGGAGAATATCTATTAACAACACAGGGAGAATATCTATTAACAACACAGGGAGAATATCTATTAACAACACAGGGAGAATATCTATTAACAACACAGGGAGAATATCTATTAACAACACAGGGAGAATATCTATTAACAACACAGGGAGAATATCTATTAACAACACAGGGAGAATATCTATTAACAACACAGGGAGAATATCTATTAACAACACAGGGAGAATATCTATTAACAACACAGGGAGAATATCTATTAACAACACAGGCAGATTATATATTAACAAGACAGGCAGAATATCTATTAACAACACAGGGAGAATATAATATTAACAACACAGGCAGAATATATATTAACAACACAGGCAGAATATATATTAACAACACAGGCAGAATATATATATTAACAACACAGGGAGAACATCTATTAACAACACAGGGAGAACATCTATTAACAACACAGGAAGAATATCTATTAACAACACAGGGAGAATATATATTAACAACACAGGGAGAATATCTATTAACAACACAGGGAGAATATCTATTAACAACACAGGGAGAATATCTATTAACAACACAGGGAGAATATCTATTAACAACACAGGGAGAATATCTATTAACAACACAGGGAGAATATCTATTAACAACACAGGGAGAATATCTATTAACAACACAGGGAGAATATCTATTAACAACACAGGGAGAATATCTATTAACAACACAGGGAGAATATCTATTAACAACACAGGGAGAATATCTATTAACAACACAGGGAGAATATCTATTAACAGCACAGGGA
>JAPXFY010000035.1:30801634-30816634 GCA_030674185.1 Monoplex corrugatus
TCGTCATTATCAATCATCATCAATCCAATCGTCATCAATCGTCGTCGTCGTCGTCGTCGTCTATCATCATCATCATCATCATCATCATCATCATCTTCTTCTTGTTCTTGTTCTTGTTCTTGTTCTTCTTTTCTCTTCTTCTTTTTCTTCTTTTCTCTTCTTCTTCTTCTTCCTCTTCCTTCCTTCTTCTTCTCCTTCTTTTCTTCCTTTTCTTCTTCTCTTCTTTTTCTTCTTCTTCTTCTTCTTCTTCTTTCTTCTTTTTCTTTCTTCTTCTTCTTCTTCTTCTTCTTCTTCTTCTTTTCTTCTTCTTCTCTTCTTCTTCTCTTCTCTCTTCTCTTCTCTTTTATTCTTCTCTTCTTCTCTTCTTCTTCTTCTTCTTCTCTTCTTCTTTCTTCTTTCTTCTTTCTTTTCTTCTCTTCTTCTCTCTTCATCTTCTTTTCTTTTTTTTTTTTCTCTCATCTTTTTTCTTTTCTTTCATTTTTTTTTTTCTTCTTCTTTATTCTTCTCTCTTTTTTTTTGTCTTCTTTCTTATCTCTCTTTTTCTTTTCTTCTTTCTTTCTTCTTATCCTATCTTTCTTCTTTTTTCTTCTTCTTTCATTCTTCTTTCTTCTTCGTTCTTCCTTTCTTTTTTTTTTCTTGTTTCTTTTTTTCTTTCTTTTTTTCTTTTTCTTCTTCTTCTTCTTCTTTTCTTCTTCTTTTTTTTTTTTCTCTTCATTCTCTCTCTTTTTCTGTGCGCTTCTTTTTTCTCCGTCATCATCATCTATCGTCATCATATCATGTCGTCGTCGTCGTATCATTATCATCATCATCGTCGTCGTCGTCGTCGTGTCGTCGTCGTCATCATCATCATTCATCATCATCATCATCATCTCATCTGTCATCATCATCATCATCATCATCATCATATCATCATCATCAACACATCAAATCGTCGTCGTCTTCGACATCATCACCTTCTTCTTCTTCCGCAGGTTAGAGCTTGTGTGAACCACTCTATCTAAGCACATAACTTTCATACATACCATCCTGTCTAGCAGAGGGAATTGCCTTCAGCACGTATGGGCGTTCCTTATCCCGTCTCTAAGGCGCTGTCAATGTCATACTCCGTCTTTGGGGGAGCTGTGGAGAGAATTGGAAGAAATGCAGGTGAATGAAAGCAAAAATCAGAAAGAGATGGAGACATAAAGTAACGTAATGAATCAACATGAAGCGACGTAACGTAATGAATCAACATGAAGTGACGTAACTAATGAATCAACATGAAGTGACGTAACGTATGGAATCAACATGAAGTGACGTAACTATGAATCAACATGAAGTGACGTAACATACGGAATCAACATGAAGTGACGTAACGTAACGGAATCAACATGAAGTGACGTAACGTACGAATCAATATAAAGTGACGTAACGTAAGGAATCAATATAAAGTGACGTAACGTAATGAATCAACATGAAGTGACGTAACGTAATGAATCAACATGAAGTGACGTAACGTAATGAATCAACATAAAGCAAAATAACGTACGGAATCAACATAAAGCGGAATAACGTACGGAATCAACATAAAGCGAAGTAAAGTACGGATCAACATAAGCGAAGAACGACTGAATCAAATTTAAAGCGAAGTACGTACGGATCAACATAAAGCGAAATAACGTACTGAATCAACATAAAGCGAAATAACGTACGGAATCAACATAAAGCGAAGTAACGTACTGAATCAACATAAAGCGAAGTAACGTACTGAATCAACATAAAGCGAAATAACGTACTGAATCAACATAAAGCGAAATAACGTACTGAATCAACATAAAGCGAAATAACGTACTGAATCAACATAAAGCGAAGTAACGTACGGAATCAACATAAAGCGAAGGGATGTAATGAATCAACATAAAACAAAATAACATAACGCAGAGAACAGACATATTTTTAAGCACTCCAGTTTTGTCAGAGGCTTGTATTTGCACAAATTCTTTTGCCCACACTGCGCAAGCGGTACTCTGCGCGTCTAACACGTTCATGACACACTCGACTCGTTTTTCCAAACTACCGGCGGTGACTTTATGATTTTGGTTCTTATGTTACGGACTGATATGACTTACGAGGAGTTTGAGCATGCAATGTGTTGTGTGTTGGCTACTACTCATTACTGGTGTGTCATAAAGTTAGTTTCTTAGTAAATTGAGGTTCCATGACAAAAAACAAACGATACATCTTGATGGAGGCCGCAGCACGAAGGATCATTCACAGAAAGTTAGAAAAGCGGCAACAGTTATGGCCTTTTCACCGCCGGAAGGGGGATTGCATGCACCTGGTCCAACGGAAATGCTTGAGGGAGATCTACCGGCTTAGCCCAGGAGAATGCTGGACAGGACTTGCAAAGTCGCTGGGGAGAGAGGGGCTAGAAATGGTTGCTGTTTGCAATCCTAGGAAGTGACAGATGGTGTCCGTGCCTCACAACCATTCGGATGGCTTCTTTGTGCATGAAGATAACTATCTGCTTTGACCACATCCATCTATCCTCGGCTTGCTGTATTGACACATATGTTTTAATAAGTTTAGGCTCTATGTAACGGATATGAAATGGGTACTAATTATACTAGGGGCGTTTTTACGTATGGTTACAGTTATGAAATAATGAAATTCACTGTCTGTCTTTAACCCCTCTCGTGATAATTGGAGTAGTTGTTTTAAATCCTTTGCGTCTGTCTAGATTAAATCAAAGCGCTTAGATTTAATTAATTTATGACCATTTAGCCAATTATACTTACGTTTTAATGAGAAAAAAAGATAGAAGTTGGATAAAAGTACATGCTAAATTAAATAGTGAGACCAAATAATGCGAGGAAAATACGAGAGAATAAGGTATATATATAATCGTACTAATTTTGTTGGAATTGAAGGACAGTAAAAATGTGATAATACAAACTGAGCAACTGTATTTTATAAGTGTTTGGGCTCTGAGGAAAACCGATATGACAAGAGCGTTTGTGGATTTAGTCCGATATTATGCATGATTTAGAGTCCTTGTATAATGTTTAAAATTGTTATCAGGTTTTTTGGGGGTATTTTTTAACCCCTGGATAAAATGGACGGAGGGAGAAATTCCAGGGATGTCTAAAATATTGGCGGAAATGCATTGGATATGATGTAACTTGAATTTTTACTTTCTATTTGAGGCCGACCGCACGCTAGGTACGGTTAGTATGATGTGGTTACAGAATGAAATGCATTGCGAAGTCGGTCTTGGGGTAACAATTCAGTAGGGGAGACCAATAGGCGTGGCAGTGAGGCTGTTAGGCGGAAGAAGTTCTTGAGTGTTATATAGAACAAGGACTGTTTGTGTTGGAGGCGTGCGCACATCAACCGCAAAGTCACACGAACAAACTGAGCACTGAAATTGTGGTTTCTAATAGAATGCTTGAGGTTCCTGGACACTGCAAATAAAACAACGACATCTTCTTGATGATTAGACACAAAATCGTTAATAAAGATAGATTCTAAATGAAATCAGCAACATATAGTCTTTTTTTACGAGGAAAGGGGAATTAGAGCACCTGGTCACAAACAGGAAAGCTGGAGGGAAAGAGAATTCCAGGCAGACCCAGGGAGAAAATATTGGACCGAACTTGCAGGGTGGCTGAGGACAGAGAGGGTGGGAGATGTGCTTGCATCGACAAGGGATAGATACATATGGAGGGCCATGATCGCCAACGCCAAGCGGCAGGGCGCATGATGATGATGGGCACAGAAGACAAAGTCGATGCAGAAGACGGTCTTGGGGGGTGGAGGGTGGGGAGACCTAAGAGGTGAGTGGCAGGTGCAGGACAGGTTGACTGGCGGGAAGAAATAACAGGTGAGTGTATGAAAGGACAGGTTTTAACGTCACTGCCCTGCTCATACCTCACCCGTCACCTCACTCCCGTTCTTCCTCTGTTCTCTGTCTCTCTTTCTCTGTCTCTGTCTCTCTCTCTCTGTTTCTGTCTGTGTCTCTCTGTGTCTTTTTGTCTGTACATTCTGTCTCTCTCTTTCTCTTCATCTCCCTCTTTCTTTCTTTCTCACAGTTGGATAGTTTAATCTCCTAATTGAAGTCACAACAGAAATCTAATCCTTCTCTCTCTCTCTCTCTCTCTCTTTTCTCTCTCTTCTCTCTCTCTCTCTCTCTCTCTTTCCCTTTCCCTGTCTGTCTGTTTTCTCCTCTCCCTCTCTCTCTCTCTTCTTTCTTTCCCTTTCCCTGTCTATCTCTCTATTTCTCCTCTCACTCTCTCTCTCTCTCTCTCTCTTCTTTCTTTCCTTTTCCTGTCTGTCTCTTTGTTTCCCCCTCTCTCTCTGTCTCTCTCTTCATTTCTCCCCCTCCGTCCGTCCCCCCCCCCCCACCTCTCGCTCTCTCCATCTATATTTAAATCTCCAGAAGTTTAGTACCCTAGGTAAGTAGAGAAATAAATGAATAAGTAAATGAATGTTCCGTGTGGATCTCATGTTTTAAACAGCCACGCCCAAGTCATTCAGTTGATGATGGTGAGCAAAACTTATCACAGACAATAGAATCAACGTATGAACAATATTGATCACAGACAAAGGCATCAACAAACTCTGACCACAAAAGAATCAACGCATCAACACAATTGATCACAGACAAAGGAAATGAACGCATCAACAACATTGATCACTGACAAAGGAATCAACGCATCAACACACAATGATCACAGACAAAGGAAATCAACGTATCAACAACATTGATCACAAATGAATCCACGCATCAACAAAAATTGATCACAGACAAAGGAAATCAACGCACAACAAACACTGATCAGAGACAAAGGAAATCAACGCATCAACAACATTGATCACAGACAAAGGAAATCAACGCACCAACAAACACTGATCAGAGACAAAGGAAATCAACGCATCAACAACATTGATCACAGACAAAGGAAATCAACGCACCAACAAACACTGATCAGAGACAAAGGAAATCAACGCATCAACATCATTGATCACAGATAAAGGAAATCAACGCATCAACAGCATTGACCACCCAGCAGAAGACAGCAAGTCGGGACGCCAGTACTGTCCACAGAAGCACAGAATGCAGCAACCGTATGAAAGGTTAGTTTTGTGTCTTAGCCTTCAGCACACGGTTACGCTGTCTGCGACCTCTCGGCACCTCCCGTCCGAGCCAGAACGATAACAGTCGCTCCATTATTTTAAAGCATTAATAAAACAGAAACCGTATGAAAGGTTAGTTTTGTGTCTCTAGCCTTCAGCCACGGTTACGCTGTCTGCGACCTCTCGGCACCTCCCGTCGAGCCAGAACGATAACAGTCGCCTCCATTATTTAAAGCCATATAAACAGAAACGTATGAAAGGTTAGTTTTTGTCTCTAGCCTTCAGCACACGGTTACGCTGTCTGCGACCTCTCGGCCACCTCCCGTCCGAGCCAGAACGATAACAGTCGCCTCCATTATTTTAAAGCCATTATAAAACAGAAACCGTATGAAAGGTTAGTTTTGTGTCTCTAGCCTTCAGCACACGGTTACCGCTGTCTGCGACCTCTCGGCCACCTCCCCGTCCGAGCCAGAACGATAACAGTCGCCTCCATTATTTAAAGCCATTAATAAAACAGAAACCGTATGAAAGGTTAGTTTTGTGTCTCTAGCCTTCAGCACACGGTTACCGCTGTCTGCGACCTCTCGGCCACCTCCCCGTCAGAGCCAGAACGATAACAGTCGCCTCCATTATTTTAAAGCCATTAATAAAACAGAAACCGTATGAAAGGTTAGTTTTGTGTCTCTAGCCTTCAGCACACGGTTACCGCTGTCTGCGACCTCTCGGCCACCTCCCCGTCAGAGCCAGAACGATAACAGTCGCCTCCATTATTTTAAAGCCATTAATAAAACAGAAACCGTATGAAAGGTTAGTTTTGTGTCTCTAGCCTTCAGCACACGGTTACCGCTGTCTGCGACCTCTCGGCCACCTCCCCGTCAGAGCCAGAACGATAACAGTCGCCTCCATTATTTTAAAGCCATTAATAAAACAGAAACCGTATGAAAGGTTAGTTTTGTGTCTCTAGCCTTCAGCACACGGTTGCCGCTGTCTGCGACCTCTCGGCCACCTCCCCGTCAGAGCCAGAACGATAACAGTCGCCTCCATTAATTTAAAGCCATTAATAAAACAGAACTCGACAAAATTCCGATACAGAAAAGAATAACGAGCACGCTACGCAAATGAATGAAAACTAAATATATAAATGAATGAATAAATGAGTACACAAATAAATACGCAGTAAGTAGCTTTTTTTTTTTTTACTGAAAGACAGGTTCAACCAGGTAGCCATTATACAAATAAATAAATAAATACAGGTATCCACTACTGACCCTGCTTCTATTTCATCGCCTTCTATGCACATGATTTTTTTTTCTAAATCAAGTAGGCCTATATGCTTTGAATAATGTCTTAAAAATCAGAAATAAAATCACTAGATCTACAAGCATTATTATCGTCGAAGAGGAATAAGGGGGGTGGGGGTGGGGGTGGGGGGTGGGGTGGAGAGAAATCAACAAAATTCTGATAAAGGAAAACAATAACGAGTAGGCTACATAAAAACGAAATAAATGCATTAAGACAAGTACATAAATAGATACATTAGGAAAGAAGGAAAGAAATATACACCACCAATCCTAAGGAACGTTTGATTTTATCGCTTTTTACTCAAATAACGTTGTTGTTTTTGTTGTTGTTGTTTTTAATCAAGTATGCTTTGAATAATGTCTTAAAAATCAAAAATACAATCACTAGATCTATAAATGTTATTGCCGTCAAAGGGGAAGAAGGGAGGAAACTCTAAAAAAACAAAAAACAAAAAATAAAAAATAAAATAAAAAAAACACACACATGCACAAATCAACAAAATTCTGAAAAAGGAGAGAATAACACGTAGGCTACATAAAAATGAATAAATGAATAAGATAAATACATTAACAGATGAAATTCAAAACAACTGCGACTGCCCCCGCGTTCAAGCGAACAGGAACCAGAAAAACACGAAAATAGAATCAGAACGCGTATTTAACACAACCAGACAAGACAGGCGCAAATTTTCGGCCAACTGGCCTTTGTCAAGATTGAATGTAAAATCACAAACAAACACCAAATACAAAATTAGGAGAAAAAGACTGGAACTTCCCTGTTGCTTCGTCCAGTGGGAAAAGAGGACTAAAACGAAATCGCAATGTGTTCGTGAGTAATGGTAAGAAGTGGGGGAGAAGGGAGGCAAATATGATGTCAGAGGGGAAGTGAGATGAATTAGAACTGCAATTTGAAAAGTGGTCATGCCATATTAGTATTGTTATGTCCTGAAGAGGGTCCAGGGCTATAACTATGAGAGAGGTAAGGCTGACGTAAATGGATCGTGCCTTGTGCAACGAATCCAGTCTAACCTTGGAACAGGAAGAAAAACATCCTAAACCAACAGCCATGGGGCTGAAGGGAAAACCGGAGTACCCGGAGAAAAAACACCCTAAACCAACAGCCATGGGGCTGAAGGGAAAACCGGAGTACCCAGAGAAAAAACACCCTAAACCAACAGCCATGGGGCTGAAGGGAAAACCGGAGTACCCGGAGAAAAAACACCCTAAACCAACAGCCATGGGGCTGAAGGGAAAACCGGAGTACCCAGAGAAAAAACACCCTAAACCAACAGCCATGGGGCTGAAGGGAAAACCGGAGTACCCGGAGAAAAAACACCCTAAACCAACAGCCATGGGGCTGAAGGGAAAACCGGAGTACCCGGAGAAAAAACACCCTAAACCAACAGCCATGGGCTGAAGGGAAAACCGGAGTACCCGGAGAAAAAACACCCTAAACCAACAGCCATGGGGCTGAAGGGAAAACCGGAGTACCCAGAGAAAAAACACCCTAAACCAACAGCCATGGGGCTGAAGGGAAAACCGGAGTACCCGGAGAAAAAACACCCTAAACCAACAGCCATGGGGCTGAAGGGAAAACCGGAGTACCCGGAGAAAAAACACCCTAAACCAACAGCCATGGGGCTGAAGGGAAAACCGGAGTACCCGGAGAAAAAACACCCTAAACCAACAGCCATGGGGCTGAAGGGAAAACCGGAGTACCCAGAGAAAAAACACCCTAAACCAACAGCCATGGGGCTGAAGGGAAAACCGGAGTACCCGGAGAAAAAACACCCTAAACCAACAGCCATGGGGCTGAAGGGAAAACCGGAGTACCCGGAGAAAAAACACCCTAAACCAACAGCCATGGGGCTGAAGGGAAAACCGGAGTACCCGGAGAAAAAACACCCTAAACCAACAGCCATGGGGCTGAAGGGAAAACCGGAGTACCCAGAGAAAAAAAATAACCTTAGTCAGACGCGACTGGACCTGTCTTGTGAAACGAGAATTAGAACTGATTAAAACAGAACAAAAACGGATTAAAAGAAAAGAAGGGGGGTTGGCATATGTGCAGCCGCAAAGCCAGGACCTCACTGAGATAGGAAACTGGTGATAACATGGTCTAGTTCAGGAATTTCAGCAGGATAAGATATGGAAGGGGAGGGGGGAAAAGAAAGTACATGTATCATAAATCATCATCGAGGTAAAATATGCATGGACTCAAGGGCACATTAAAAAGAAGATTCTATGCATAAGTTTATCCAAGCAGTATCGATTTTATCACTTTCTACGCAAATGACTGTTTTTTTTGTTTGTTTTGTTTGTTTGTTTGTTTGTTTTTTTCTAAATCAAGTATGGTTTGAATAATGTCTTAAAAATCAAAGCGACAGTCACTAGATCTATATACGTTGTTACTGTCAAAGAGGAACAAAGTGGAGAAATCTTTAATAAAAAATAAAAAATAAAAAAAAGAATCAACGAAATTCTGATAGAGAAAAGAATAACTAATAGGCTCCTCAAAGAAATGAATGAACGAAATAAACATCTAAAAGAATGAACAAATAAGTAAATGCATAAATAAATGAAAGAATGAATGAATAACAAATCAATAAAAAAAAAAAAAAAAAAACATGCTGAGAGTTTTCTTGTTTCAGCCATATGCTGATGAGGGTTCGCTGAGCCGATCAGGCCTAACAAAAAAGTAAGTGAAATTCTTTGATGGATAATAGGCCTATTCGTTTAGGCGTGATATGTGTAAATTATAATAAGATTGTGCCTATTATAATTTCTCAAAAACAATGGTCATAAAAAAATAAAAAAAAATTAATAAATAAATAAATAAACTAAACAAAAAAAGCCACTAATCTTAGCACTAATTTCATCGCCTTCTACCCAAATGACGTTTATTTCTAAATCAAGCGTGGTCTCAATGATATCGTAAAAATCAAAAATAAAATCACTAGATCTACAAACATTATTATCGTCAAAGAAGAACAAGAAGGGGGTGGGGGGGGGTGGGGGGGGGGGAGGGGTCAAAAATTAGTAAAACAGAAATCAGCAAAGCACTGATAAAGAAAAGCATAAGAAGCAGGCTACACAACACGGCTACAGATTATAATGCGCCAATAACAAGTGATTAAAGATAAATGAACAGTACTGCAATAAACAGATCATACAGTATATATCCAGTTTATATCTTTAACGAATGAAGTGAACAATAAATGGGCTTAGGACAACGACAGTAGGTAAACGGTATTACAATAGATAGATTCAATAAATCCAATCTTTATCTTTAATAAATGAAAGGACAGTAGATACAATAAATCCAATTTTGATCTTTGATAAATGAAATGACGTAGATAATACAATTTTAATCCTTCTAACATTAATAATGAAATGACAGTAGATACAATAAATCCAATTTTTATCTGTAATAAATGAAATCACAATAGATACAATAAATCCAATTTTTACCTTTAATAAATGAAATGCAGTAATACAATAAATCCAGTTTTTATCCTTTAATAAATGAAATGACAATAGACCGGCTTAGAACGACAAAAATAAACGCAATCGTTATCACAATAAACAGATGAAATAAATCTGAAATAAATCCACAATTGTCGTCTTTAATAAATGTCATGAAAAAAGGACGGCTTAGAACGATGAAAACAGACAAAAAACCATAATGACAACAAAACGGATATAATAAATCTAGTTTGTTCATCCTTTAATAAATGAAATGGAAATAGACGGGCTTAGAACGACGAAAACAGACGAACCGCATGACAATAAATATATAATAAATCTATTTTTCATCTTTGATAAATGTCATGGAAATAGAGGGCTTAAAGCGATAAAAACAATATGAACCGCGCATGACGATAAAACAGATACAATAGACCTAATTTTTATCTTAATAAATGAAACGGAAATACAACATAAATGGTAAGCCTGGCGGTACCAGTTAAAAGGAACTAGAAGAAATAACACAAAAAGGAAATCCAATGAGATCATCACGATGGAAAACGCGAAAGCAAACCAAATACAGAAACACCCACGTGAAGTTAACCCTTTAACACCCGCGCCCTGTCCCCCAGCATCCTGCATCGTCAAACATGCTACCAAAGCAAAACCTTTAACTCTTTGACTCCTCCTATCACGGTTCCTGCGAGAAGCGGTGGATAGGTGAGGGAGTCAAAGAGTTAAGTTTTTTTGCAGTTGGCGAATTAGGGTGTAGGAGTCTAAAGGTTAAACTTACACACTCACGTGCAGAGTGACAAAACAGCGAACGAGGGAACAGCTAGACTAATGCTGGTAAGTAAACGAATCAAAAAGAGCTAGTTCTGGTTAGAATCAACAGATTATAAAGCAAGCACACACACACACCACACACACACACACACACACACACACACACACACACACACACACACACACACACACAGACAACACACACAACACACACACAACACACACACGCACACACACACATACAAGACACTCTCAATCACTTTGGATCTAAGCAAAACATGCCAATAGATTTTAGTCCTTTTTTCACACTGGACGAAGCAGCAGGGAAGTTTCAGTCTTTTTCTCCTAATTTTTGTATTTGGTGTTCGTTCCTTTCTGATCTTACGTCTACGCTTGACAAAGGCCAGTTGGCCGAAAATCTGCTCCTGTCTTGTCTTGTTGTATTAAATACGCGTTCTGATTCTATTTTTTTTTTTTTTCGTATTTTATTTATTTTTGTTTTCTGGTTCCTGTTTGCTTGAACGCGAGCGGTCACACTTCTTTAGGATGCCATTAGAAAATCTAAACTTTTATAAGCTATTTTTGTTAAGAGACCACATGTGGGCGAGTTTGCATACACGAGAGGAGAGAGAGGAGAGAAGAGAGAGGGGCAGGGAGAGAGAGGAGAAGAGAGAGAAGGAGGAGGAAGGAGAGAGGGGGGAGAGAGAAGAGAGGGGAGAGAGAGAGAAAGAGGAGAGAGAGAGGAGAGAGAGAAAGAGAGAGAGAGAGAGAAGGGAGAGAGAGAGAGAAGAGAGAGAGAGAGAGAGAGAGGGGAGAGATAGAGAAGAGAAGGAAGAGAGAGAGAAGGAGAGAGAGAGGGAGGGAGAGATAGAGAAAGAGAAGAAGAGAGAGAGAAAGGGAGAGAGAGGAGGAAGAGAGAACAGAAGAGACAAGAGAGGAGAAGAGACAGAAGGAGACAGAGACAAGACAGAGAGAGAAGAGAGACATGAGAGAGAAAGAGAGAGAAGAAAGAGAAGAGAGAGCGAGAGAGAGAGAGACAGAGACAGAGAGTAAATCACCTTCATAGCACAGAAGCGAAGGATCGGCGCATCTTCAAGGTCCCACCACAACACAATCCCCCATCCAGAGAACTGATGCCCAAACCAGGCCAAACCAATCACTTTTTATAGCCGTGCGAACGAACCGCCAACCCCCAAAACATGCATGAGGAACCCCGTCACAAATTGTTTGCCAAACTGTCGCCAACCGTTAGAATCAGTTTAACAGATTGGTTGTAACCCCACCCACTACCCCCACCCACCCCCCCCCACACCTCCATCCATTCCCCCTCCCCATTCAGTTCCAGCCTCCTTTTACTGATAAAGTATCTTTTCTCTTTGACGTGGAATCTAAAACGCGACAGTGTTTCTGCGCTAAAGTCGAGTGTAGATCTATATCATACATATCGGGGAAGCTTGATAAACTGTTGCGAGTTTAGTGTTTGGGTGTGAATGATTGTTTGTTTATTTTAAATTGAACAGTGAACTAGATTACTTGTTGCGGTGTTTAATCCTTTGTGCAGATTTTTGTTTTTTTATTGCGTGTGTTGTTTGTTGTGTGCGTGTGTGTTATGTTGTGAGTGTGTTTGTGTGTGTGTGTGTGTGTGTGGTGTGTGTGTGGTGTGTGTGTGTGTGTGTTTAGTGTAGGTGTGTGTGTGGTGTGTGTAGTTGAATAGGTGTGACTGTTGTATGTGTGTTGTGTGTTGTGTGGGGTGGTGTGTGTGGTGTTTGTGATTGAGAGTAAGGGGACATACTTTGTACTCGCTTAGAACGTGTGTGTGTGTGTGTGTGTGTGTGTGTGTGAGTGGTGAGTGAGTGTAGTGTGATGTTTGTGCGTGTGTGTGTGTGTGTGTGTGTGTGTGTGAGTGTGTGTGTGTGTGTGTGTGTGTGTGTGTGTGTGTGTGTGTGTGTGGTATACTGTTACTGCTGTGAACTGGTGTGTGTGTGTGTGTGTGTGTGTGTGTTACGTTGTGCGTATGTGTTATGTTGTATTGTGTGTGGTGTGTGTGTGTGTGGTGTGATGTTGCGGCGCATGCTGTATGTGTGGTGGTGGTGTGTGTGGTATGTATGTGGTGTGATGTGTGAGTGTGTGTATGTGCGTGCGTGCGTGTGTGCGTATGGGGTGCGTGCGTGCGTGTGTGTGTATTGTGTGTGTGTGTGCACGCGCGCGACATATACTTTTACTCGTTTAGAACTTGTATGTGATGCCTGCATGCATGCATGCTGTGCGTGTGTGTGTGTGTGTGTGTGTGTGTGTGTGTGTGTGTGTGTGTGTTTGTTTGTGAGTGTGTGTGTGTGTGTGTGTGTTATGTGTGTGTGTGTATGTGTGTGTGTATGTGTGTGTGTGTGTGTGTGTGTTTGTGTGTGTGTACACGCGCACGACATATACTTTTAATCGCTGAGAACGTGTGTGTGTGTATGCGTGTGTGTGTGTGTGTGTGAGCGCACGCGCGCGCGCGCGTGACATACACTTTTACTCGCTTGGAACTTTTTCCTCTCGAATGCGTGTACGCACGTTGTTTCTGCCCACACTGCGCAGGCGGTATGTCGCTGCACAGTCTACATACTCCGCCTACAGTCGGCATGCATGCTGCGTGTTTCCATTGTTTCCATTAGCCAGCCCCCAGACACTGACATGAGTTGAGAATCTTAAACGTGCGCGTCCTTACGTTCTGCTTGGGTATGGGAAATGGAGGGCGGTGGGAGGGGGTGGGGGGCTTAGGTACGGACAGGTCTTGCGGACATGTTGACCTGAGAGAACAGGAAAAATTGTCCGCCCTTTGCCCACCAGACTGGAGATACGCCAGACAGACAGAACAGACGGACACAGACAGACAGACAGGCAGACAGACAGACAGGCAGACAGACAGAAGGACAGATCAAACCACTCCCCACCAGTCGCTGTGGTGTAGTGGTTAACACAGGACTACCGACTGGAAGGTTGGGGTTCGAACCCCATCAGTCCCTTCAAAAATCATTGTGAGGATTTTTCGGCTCTAACCGGCTCCTACCCAAAGTGTTTGGCGTGCTATAGGGCTCATTGGGAAGATTGGGACCACACAGTCGAGTCTCATCCACATCACGGATGAGTCATTGAGGGTGTTGCTCAGATCTTCTGACCAGCACTGCAGGTGTCTGTATCTTTCGAGCCTGGTTGGCGCCAGGATATATTATGGTAGTAAGCATAGAGTACAGCCCTGTCACTCAGTCTCAATCCTAGATGGAACTCCACAGCATCATGATTATCATCCACATCGACATCATTATCATCGACATCATCATCGTCGACATCATCATCATCGACATCATCATCATCGCATTGTAAAAACTGTGCCAGCTTCTGTGGCCATTAACCCCTTGACTCCCGCACCCTGTCCACTAGCATCCTACATTGCCAACCATGCCAGTAAAGCAAAAACTTAACCCTTTGACTCCCTCGCCCTGGTGGATAGGACGAGGGAGTCAAAGGGTTGGTTTTTTTGCAATTGGTGTGTAGGGTGAGGGAGTCAAAGGGTTAAGTTTTTTTGCAATTGGTGTGTAGGGCGAGGGAGTCAAAGGGTTAAGTTCTTTTGCAATTGGTGTGTAGGGCGAGGGAGTCAAAAGGTTAAGTTTTTTTGCAATTGGTGTGTATGGCGAGGGAGTCAAAGGGTTAAGTTTTTTTTCAATTGGTTTGTAGGGCGAGGGGGTCAAAAGGTTAAGGTGGGTTTTTTGTTTTGTTTTGTTTTGTTTTTGCAATGGTTTGGAGGGTGAGGGAGTCAAAGGTTAAGATTTTTGCAATTGGTTTGTAGGGTGCGGGAGTCAAAGGGTTAATTTTTTTGCAATTAGTTTGTAGGGTGAGGGAGTCAAAGGGTTAAGTCTCTTGCAATTGGTTTGTAGGGTGAGAGAGTCAAAGGGTTAAGTTTTTTGCAATTGGTTTTGTAGGGTGAGGGAGTCAAAGGGTTAATTTTTTTGCAATTGGTTGTAGGGTGAGGGAGTCAAAGGGTTAATTTTTTTGCAATTGGTTTGTAGGGTGGGGAGTCAAAGGGTTAAGTTTTTTGCAACTGGTTTGTAGGGTGCGGGAGTCAAAGGGTTAATTTTTTTGCAATTGGTTTGTAGGGTGCGGGAGTCAAAGGGTTAAGGTGACGGTAGAAAATGGGACGAAAAAAAAAGGTGAGCACAAAGGTAGGTAACCTCCCTGAGTGCAATGATCCTCAAAATTAAATAAATAAATAAATAAGTAAATAAATAAATAAATAAATGAATAATTTTTTTTTAATAAGTAAATAAATAAATAAATAAAGACAGGATCAACCCCC
>JAPXFY010000035.1:30826634-30854134 GCA_030674185.1 Monoplex corrugatus
AACATCTACTTCCCCCCCCCCCCCCCTAAATAATCATGCTACTGCTCTTTTGACATAGCCGTGGGCTCAGGATCCTATATCTTGAGTTCAATCCCAGCCCGCAACATTTGAATGTTGGCCTGTTTGCTGCCCGTCTTGATGTTTTCCATCATTCTGGTGGTATCAGCTTGCTGTTTCATAGTCCACAGGCCTGTTTGCTGCCCGTCTTAATGTTTTTCATCATTCTGGTGGTGTCAGCTTACTGTTTCATAGTCCACAGGCCTGTTTGCTGCCCGTCTTAATGTTTTCCATCTTTCTGGTGGTGTCAGCTTACTGTTTCATAGTCCACAGGCCTGTTTGCTGCCCGTCTTTATGTTTTCCATCTTTCTGGTGGTGTCAGCTTACTGTTTCATAGTCCACAGGCCTGTTTGCTGCCCGTCTTAATGTTTTTCATCATTCTGGTGGTGTCAGCTTACTGTTTCATAGTCCACTGGCCTGTTTGTTGCCCGTCTTAATGTTTTCCATCTTTCTGGTGGTGTCAGCTTGCTGTTTCATAGTCCACAGGCCTGTTTGCTGCCCGTCTTAATGTTTTTCATCATTCTGGTGGTGTCAGCTTACTGTTTCATAGTCCACTGGCCTGTTTGTTGCCCGTCTTAATGTTTTCATCATTCTGGTGGTGTCAGCTTGCTGTTTCATAGTCCACAGGCCTGTTTGTTGCCCTCTTAATGTTTTCCATCTTTCTGGTGGTTTCAGCTTACTGTTTCATAGTCCACTGGCCTGTTGGCTGCCCGTCTTAATGTTTTCATCATTCTGGTGGTGTCAGCTTACTGTTTCATAGTCCACTGGCCTGTTCACTGTCCATCTTGATCTTTTCATCATTCTGGTGGTGTCAGCTTACTGTTTCATAGTCCACTGGCCTGTTCACTGTCCATCTTGATCTTTTCATCATTCTGGTGGTGTCAGCTTACTGTTTCACAGTCCACTGGCCTGTTCACTGTCCATCTTGATGTTTTCATCATTCTGGTGGTGTCAGCTTACTGTTTCATAGTCCACTGGCCTGTTCGCTGTCCATCTTAATGTTTTCATCATTCTGGTGGTTTCAGCTTACTGTTTCATAGTCCACAGGCCTGTTTGCTGCCCATCTTGATGTTTTCATCATTCTGGTGGTGTCAGCTTACTGTTTCATAGTCCACTGGCCTGTTCGCTGTCCATCTTAATGTTTTCATCATTCTGGTGGTGTCAGCTTACTGTTTCATAGTCCACTGGCCTGTTGGCTGCCCGTCTTAATGTTTTCCATCTTTCTGGTGGTGTCAGCTTACTGCTTCATAGTCTACTGGCCTGTTTGCTGCCCGTCTTAATGTTTTCATCATTCTGGTGGTATCAGCTTGCTGTTTCATAGTCCACTGGCCTGTTTGCTGCCCGTCTTAATGTTTTCCATCATTCTGGTGGTGTCAGCTTACTGTTTCATAGTCCACAGGCCTGTTCGCTGCCCGTCTTAATGTTTTCCATCTTTCTGGTGGTGTCAGCTTGCTGTTTCATAGTCCACAGGCCTGTTTGCTGCCCGTCTTGATGTTTTCATCATTCTGGTGGTGTCAGCTTACTGTTTCATAGTCCACAGGCCTGTTCACTGTCCATCTTAATGTTTTCATCATTCTGGTGGTGTCAGCTTACTGTTTCACAGATCTTTGCCATTTCCGCTCCTCAGTTCAAGACTTTGCCAGCGCATAGGGTTTTGCGCAGGCTCAGGAAGAAGTCTGCCAGACAGATAATTGCTGGCAGATTTAGGGGGAGCGCATACGGAATCGTCCGAGTGTGATGAATCCCATCTTGAACAAAGTCCGAACTGCAAAGTTTGCTCTGTTGCTTTTTAAGGATGAAACGACACACACGTAGATAGCTGTGAGCGCGGTATGATAAAGCGTTTTAAAGAAGTTAATGTTATAAAAAAATTAAAAAGCAGTTAAATCAATACACGAATTTAAACAAATGGTCTGCTTGTATGTTTTAGGAGGTAGGATCTCATAACATTGAGCAACAATAAAACTGACATGGCTGTTTTTGTTGTTGTTGTTGTTTTGTTGTTGTTGTTTTTGTTTGTTTGTTTTTGTTTTGTTTGTTTTGTTTTGTTTTGTTTTGTTTTGTATTGTTTTGTATTGTTTTGTCTAGACGTTGGAGTCTTTACAGTGAAAGGAAACTGGCAATTTTTTTCTGTTGCTATGTTTCTTTTTTGTTTTCTTTTCTCCTTCTTAATGGAATAATTCTGTCTTGAATCTGTTTGTCTGTCTGTCTGCCTGTCTGTCTGTCTGTCTCTCTCCCTCCCTCCCTTCCTCTCTCTCTCCCCTCCCCCTCTATCTCTCCCATCTCTCTCTCTCCTCTCCTTCTCTCTTTCTCTCTCTTTACAATCTAATTTTTTTTTAGCAGTTCATCATTCACAGATTCCACACTTTCATTTGTTCCCTGGATTAACCCGTTGACTTCTGCAACATGTCCATTAGCATCCAACATTGTCAACCATGCGAACAAAGCAAAAACTTAACCCTTTGACTCTCTCTCACCTTATCCACCAGCTTCCTGCAGGAAGCTGGTGGATAGGGTGAGAGAGTTAAAGGGTTAAGTTTTGGCAGTAGGTGGTTAGAATGCGGGAGTCAAAGGGTTAATTATCTCACATGGCTCCCGTTCTCTTGCATCCCGGCCAAGCTGGTGGATAGGGTGAGAGAGTCAAAGGGTCATTTTTTTTTTGCAGTATGTGGATAGGGTGTGGAAATCAAAGGGTTAATTAATCTCACATGGCTCCCCGTTCTCTCCCACTCGAGCCAGCATTCTTTTATGCTGTTATGTGGAAGAAAGCAGTCAGCGAGTCAAGCTTCCAAGGGCAACCCAACTTTCGTAGTATCATATCCCACAAACCCTTCCAGTCGAAAGGAGTGTCAAATGCTTTGGTCAGATCTACAAACACTATGTGAAGCTCCTGGTTTTGTTTGCAGCACTTTTCTGCAGCTGGTGTGTGGCAAACACTGTTACTTGTGTCTCTTCTACCACGAAAGGCACAGTGAGACTTGGAAATGATTTCTTGGCTACATTCGTGATGAGAGCTAAGGATGATTCTGGCCAAGAACTTTCCCCCAAAATCCACTCGTGGAATATCCCACGGCAGACGGCAGATGCACATCGGAAATAGCCGGCAGAATCGGCCAAGCCAAAACAGCATTCAAGAAAATGACAAGCATTCTTACCAACAAATGCCTATCAATTAACATTAGAAAGAGAGTCCTTGAATGTTATATAGAACCAATACTGTTGTACGGATGCGAGGCGTGGACAGTCAGCAAGCAAAGCCAGAAGAAGATTGAGGCAGCCGAGATGTGGTTTCTCAGAAGAATGTTGAGAGTTTCATGGACAGCAAAAAACCAAACGAGACAGTCTTGATGGAGGCAGACACAAGTAGATCACTCATAAGGAAGATTAGGAAAAGACAGGCAACATTTATAGGCCATTTTATGAGGAAGGGGATTGGAGCACCTGGTCACAATGGGGAAGCTGGGGGGAAAGAGAGCAGCAGGTAGACCCAGGGAGAGAATGCTGGACGGACTTGCAGAGTGGCTGGGGATGAGGAGGGTGGGGGAGATGCTGGGGGCAACGAGAGATAGAGATGGTTGGAAGTCCATGGTCGCCAACGCCATGCGGCAGGGCACCTGATGATGATGATGATGAGATGATGATGATGATGATGAGATGATGATGATGATGATGATGATGATGATGATGATGATGATGATGATGATGATGATGATGATGATGATGATTGTTGCATAAAGCCTCGTCGCCGTTCTTATGAGGAAGATCCATATCAGGCGAGAAAGGGCCAATAGTATGCCTAATAAGCCGTTGGTCTGCGGGAGAGTCCGTATCGTATTACTTGTGTATCGTACTGCATTGAATTGAGCTGTGTTGTGTTCTGTTTTGTTAGTCATATTATATCATTATGCATCGTGTTGTTTCGCACTGTGTTGTAATGTAATTGCGTTGCATTGCATTGTGTACTAGTCATATATTGCATTGCACTGAATCCCTGGATTGTGCGGTATTGTATTCCATTTTGTTAGTCATCATTATCATCATCATCAGGTGCCCTGCCGCATGGCGTTGGCGATCATGGACTTTCAACCATCTCTATCTCTCGTTGCCCCCAGAATCTCCCCCACCCTCCTCATCCCCACCACTCTGCAAGTCCGTCCAGCATTCTCTCCCTGGGTCTACCCGGTGCTCTTTCCCTCCAGCTTTCCCGTTGTGACCAGGTGCTCCAAATCCCCCTTCCTCATAAAATGGCCTATAAATGTTGCTTGTCTTTTCTTAATCTTCCTTATGAGTGATCTGCTTGTGTCTGCCTCGTTGTTTTCTTTGCTGTCCATGGAACTCTCAACATTCTTCTGAGAAACCACATCTTGGCTGCCTCGATCCTGCTCTGGCTTTGCTTGTTGACTGTCCACGCCTCGCATCCGTACAACAGTATTGGTTCTTGTTAGTCATATTATATATTATATATTGCACCGCGCTGTTTTCGCACTATATTATAACGTGAATGTTTTGCATTGCGTTATATATTACTCCAATACTGCGTTGCCCTAGATACCGGGATTATGCGGTATTTGTATTTTGCTGCATTACATTGCGTGGGTATTGTGGTGTGATATACTGTATTGTATTGTATTGTATTGTCACATTTGTGCTGTATTGCATTGCGCTATATAGTATTGTGTTGTGTTGTGAACAAGGAGAAGCCTCCCAAGGAAGCCTGGGTGACTCGAACAGTACTGCACAGAAGCAGAGGTGTGTAGAAGCAGTTCATGTTTCTTATTGAAAAACTGAAAACTCTTTCTCTCGATCTGTCTCTCTGTCTTGTTTTTTCTGTCTGTCTGTCTGTCTTCTCTGTTTTCTTCTGTCTGCTCTCTCTATCTTCTCTCTCTTCTTCTCTCTGTTTCTGTCTTCCTGTCTCTCTTAATTTTCTGTTCTCTCTCTCTGTCTCTCTGTCTGCTGTCCCTCTGTCTCTGTCTCTCTGTCTGTCTGTCTATCTCTGTCTCTGCTCTCTGTCTCTCTGTCTGTCTTTCTGTCTGTCTCTCTCTGTCTCTCTGTCTCTGTCTCTGTCTGTCTCTCTCTGTTTGTGTCTGTGTGTATGTCTCTCTCTGTTTTTGTCTCTGTCTCTGTCTGTCTCTCTCTCGTAATGTGCATGAGTATGTGCGTCCATACGTGTGTGTGTGTGTGTGTGTGTGTGTGTGTGTGTGTGTGTGTGTGTGTGTGTGTGTGTGTGTGTGAGTGTGTGTGTGTGTGTGTGTGTGTGTGTGTGTGTGTGTGCGTGTGTGTGTGTGCCTGTGTTTGTGTCTGTGTCTGTGTCTGTGTCTGTGTCTGTGTGTGTTATGGTGGTGGTAGAGGTCAACACACACCTCTGTCTCTTTCTCCCAAAGTAATGGACAGTCAAATTGTCAGAAAACAAACAACGGGTAAACAGGTGTAAAGGCTGTCCATTAACCCCGACGTCCTAAGAGAGTGAGGTGGTAGAGATCCCTACTTTTAATCTGCTGTCTCCCTCCCTTCCTCATTGCTTTACCCTTCGTGTTCAGGGTGAGGTAACTATTAACAGATTTATAAAAACGAATGAGCAGTGACATGGATAATAGAATAGAATATGATATATGATATGATATGATGTGATATGACGTGATATGATGTGATATGACGTGATGTGATGTGATGTGATGTGATATGATATGATATGATATGATATGATATGATATGAATATGATATGATATGATAATGATATGATATGATATGATGTGATGTGATGTGATGTGATGTGATGTGATATGATATGATATGATATGATGTGATGTGATGTGATGTGATGTGATGTGATGTGATGTGATGTGATGTGATGTGATGTGATGTGATATTGATGTGATGTGATGTGATGTGATGTGATGTATGATATGATATGATATGATATATAATAGATATATAGTATATATATATATAAGTAATATAGTATATGTATAGTATAGATATAGTATAATAGTATAGTATATATAGTATAGTATAGTATAGTATAGTATAGTGTTAGTATAGTATAGTATAGTATAGTATAGTCATAGTATAGTATAGTATAGTATAGTATAGTATAGTATAGTATAGTATAGTATAGTATAGTATAGTATAGTATAGTATAGTATATATAGTATAAGTATAGTATGTATATATGATATGATAGTATATATGATGATATGATATGATATGATATGATATGATATGATATGATATGATGATATGATATGATATGATATGAGATGTTTTTGTCTAATGAGACTTAAAACAACGTAACACAACAACTGTAACAATAACGACAGTAAGCGTAACAGCAACAACAACAAGCATCAACAACAACGGTAACAACTTCAACAACGGATATCAACAACACATCAAGAATAAAATAGGATCCACAACTAAAACAAGCACCACCACCACCACCACGATTACTACTACTACTACTACCACCACCATCACCACCACCACCACAATTACTACTACTACTACTACTACTACCACCACCATCACACACCACCACCACGATTACTACACTACTACTACTACCACCACCATCACCACCACCACCACAATTACTACTACACTACTACCACTACCACCACCATCACCACCACCACCACGATTACTACTACTACTACTACCACCACCATCACCACAATACCACCACGATTACTACTACTACTACTACTACTACTACCACCATCACCACCACCATCACGATTACTACTACTACTACTACCACTACCACCACCATCACCACCACCACCACGATTACTACTACTACTACTACTACCACTACCACACCATCACCACCACCACCACGATTACTACTACTACTACTACTACTACCACCACCATCACCACCACCACCACGATTACTACTACTACTACTACCACTACCACCACCATCACCACCACCACCACGATTACTACTACTACTACTACCACTACCACCACCATCACCACCACCACCACGATTACTACTACTACTACTACCACTACCACCATCATCACCACCACCACCACGATTACTACTACTACTACTCACCACCACCATCACCACCACCACCACGATTACTATTATACTACTACTACTACCACCATCACCACCACCACCACGATTACTACTATTACTACTACTACACAACCACCACATACACACCACCACCACATATATACTACTACTACACTCCACCATCACACCACCACCACCACGATTACTACTACTACTACACACCACACATCACCACCACCACCACGATTACTATACTACTACTACCACACATCACCACCACCACCACGATTACTACTACTCTACACCACCACCATCACCACCACCACCACGATTATACTATACACTACACTACACCACACCATCACCACCACCACATTACTACTATACTACTACCACCACCTCACCACACCACACGATTAACTAACTACTACTACTCACACCACATCACCACCACCACCACGATACATCTACTACACCACCAACACCACCACCACACGATTACTACTATACACTACTACACCACCATCACCACCCACACGATTACACTACTACTACTACCACTACCACCACCATCACCACCACCACCACGATTAACTACTATACTACCACCCATCACACCACCACCACGATTACTACTACTACTACTACACTACCCACTACACCACCCCCAACTCTACTACCACACCCACCTCACCACCACCACGATTACTACTACTCTACTACACTACCACCACACCACACAGTTACTATATACTACTACACACCAACCATCACACCCCACCACGATTACTACACTACTACTACCTACCACACATCACCACCACCCCACGATTACTACTACTACACTACACTACCCACAAACACCCCACCACGATACACTACACTACTCCATACCACCACCACCCGATACTACTACTAAACCAACCACACCTCACCACCACACCACGATTACTCTATTACTACACCCCTCACCACAACCCGATTACCTCTATACCACACTCACCACACACCACATTACACCACATCTACCACAACTACCTACTACCACACCACCACCATCACCACCACATACTACTACTACTACACTACCACTACCACACCATCACCACCACCACCGACGATATACTACACTACCCCTACCACCACACCACCACCACACCCACATTACTACATTACAACTACTACCACCACCTACCACCACATCACCACACCACCACCATTACACACCACATCTACTACACTACTACACACTACACTACCCACCACCATCACCACCACCACCCACGATTACTACTACACTACTACTACTACCACCACCACCATCACCACCACCACCGATTACTACTACTACTACACTACCACCACCATACCACCACCACCACCTATCACTACTACCACTACACCACCTACCACCACACGATTACTACATACTACTCACTACCACCACATACACCTACCACCACATTACTACTACCACCACACACCACCATACCACCACCACGATTACTACCACACTACCACACCACCACCATCACCACCACCACACCACGATACTACTACTACTACTCACTACCACCACCATCACCACCACCACCACGATTACTACCACCACCACCATCACCACCACCACCAACATACTACTACACACCACCATCACCAACCACCCACCACCACGATTACTACTACATACTACTACACACACCACCACCACACCACCACCACCACGATACTTATATAACACCACACACCACCACACACACATTACTAACTACTACTACTACTCACTACCACCACCATCACACACACCACGATTACTAACTACTATCACACTACACCACTTACACCTACCACCATCACCACCACCACCACGATTAACTACTACTACTACACACTACCACCACCATCACCACCACACCACGATTACTACTACTACTACTACCACACCCACACCACCACCACCACGATTACTACTACTACTACTACACACTACCACACCATCACCACCACCACCACGATTACTACTACTACTACTACCACTACCACCACCATCACCACCACACCACGATTACTACTACTACTACTACCACTACCACCACCATCACCACCACACCACGATTACTACTACTACTAACCACTACCACCACCATCACCACCACCACCACGATTACTACTACTACACTACTACTATACCACCACCATCACCACCACCACCACGATACATACTATACTACACTACCTACACAACACCACCCATCACCAACCACCACACACGATATCCACACACCAATACTACTCAACTACACACCACATCACCACCACACCACGATAACTACTACTACTACTACCACACCCCATCACACCACCCGATTTACTACTAATCTTTCACACTACTACCACCACACACACCACCCACCAGTATACTACTACACTCTAACTACCACCACCATCACACACACCACGATTACTACTAAATACTAACACTCACCACCATCAACTCATCACCACAACCACCAAAACACCAGATAACTATACACTACACCACATCACACACCGATTACTACTACTACTACTACCACCACCATCACCACACCACATTTACATACTACTACTACCACACCATCCCACACCCGATACTAACACATACACACCACCAACCACCACCACCAATAAAATCACAACAACAAGAACAAAACTGTCATCTACTTGTATATAACATAAACAAACTGGGTGCAGATATCACCATGCCGAAGAATGCCTTTGAGGATCCACAGGAGTGTATGAGATGCGGGAAACGCACAAACTTCATCCCTCAAACCATCGTCGTGTGCTCCATGCTGACCGCCACTATCTGCATACGTGAGTAACACACAACGGTGGGTGGGGGTGGTGGGAGGAGTGGGAGGCTGGGGGTGGGGGGGGAGTGTGAGTCTGGGGTTGGGTGGGGAGGAGTGGGAGGCTGGGGATGGGGCAGTGGGAGGCTGGGGATGGGGCAGTGGGAGGCTGGGATGGGGCAGTGGGAAGCTGGGGGTGGGGGAGTGTGAAGCTGGGGGTGGGGGCAGTGGGAGGCTGGGGGTGGGTGGGGGAGTGGGAGGCTGGGGGTGGGTGGGGGAAGAGTGGGAGGCTGGGGGTGGGTGGGGGAAGAGTGGGAGGCTGGGGGTGGGTGGGGGAAGAGTGGGAAGCTGGGGGTGGGAGGAGTGGGAGACTTGGGGTGGTTGGGGGAGGAGCGGGAAGCTGGGATGGGCAGTGGGAGTCTGGGTGGGTGGGGGGAGTGGGAGGCTGGGGGTGGGTGGTGGGGGAAGAGTGGGAGGCTGGGGGTGGGTGGGGGAGGAGTGGGAGGCTGGGGGTGGGTGGGGAGAGTGGGAGGCTGGAGTGGGTGGGGGAGGAGTGGGAGGCTGGGGGTGGGTGGGGGAAGAGTGGGAGGCTGGGGGTGGGAGGAGTGGGAGACTTGGGGTGGTTGGGGGAGGAGCGGGAAGCTGGGGATGGGGCAGTGGGAGTCTGGGGTGGGTGGGGGGAGTGGGAGGCTGGGGGTGGGTGGGTGGGGGAAGAGTGGGAGGCTGGAGTGGGTGGGGGAGGAGTGGGAGGCTGGGGTGGGGTGGGGGAGAGTGGGAGGCTGGGGTGGGTGGGGGAGTGGTGAGGCTGGGGTGGGTGGGGAGGAGTGGGAGGCTGGGTGTGGTGGGGAGGAGTGGAGGCTGGGTGGGTGGGGGAGGAAGATGGGAGGCTGGGGTGGGTGGGGGAGGAGTGGGAGGGTGGGAGGCTGGGTGGTGGGTGGGGAGG
This sequence comes from Monoplex corrugatus, assembly GCA_030674185.1. Lineage (NCBI taxonomy): Eukaryota > Metazoa > Mollusca > Gastropoda > Littorinimorpha > Ranellidae > Monoplex > Monoplex corrugatus. Next base: position 30,837,497 of record JAPXFY010000035.1, read on the forward strand.
AGTGTGAGGCTGGGGTGGGTGGGGGAGGAGTGGGAAGGCTGGGGGTGGTGGGGGAGGAGTGGAGGCTGGGGTGGGTGGGGGAGGAGTGGAAGGCTGGGGTGGGTGGGGAGGAGTGGGAGGCTGGGGTGGGTGGGGGAAGTGGAGGCTGGGGGTGGTTGGGATAGGAGTGGGAGGCTGGGGTGGGTGGGGTAGGAGTGGGAGGCTGGGGTGGGTGGGGAGAGTGGGAGGCTGGGGTGGGTGGGGAGGAGTGGGAGGCTGGGGTGGGTGGGGAGGAGTGGGAGGCTGGGGTGGGTGGGGAGGGAGGTTGGGGGTGGGTGGGAGTAGTGGGAGGCTGGGTGTGGGTGGGGAGGAGTGGGAGGCTGGGGGTGGGTGGGGAGTAGTGGGAGGCTGGGGTAGGTGGGGAGGAGTGGAGTGCTGGGGGTGGGTGGAGGAGTAGTGAGAGGCTGGGGGTGGGTGGGGAGGAGTGTGAGGCTGGGGGTGGGTGGGGAGTAGTGGAAGGCTGGGGGTGTGTGAGGGAGGAGTGGGAGGCTGGGGTGTTGTGGGGAGGAGTGGGAGGCTGGGGGTGGGTGAGGGAGGAGTGGGAGGCTGGGGAGGCCTCGAAAAGTACAAAATTCAGATTTTTCTGTGGTCATGTTTGTATAGAAATAGAAATTGTTGGAATGATTTAACTACCTTGTTTGGTTGGTTGGTTGGTTGGTTGTGGTTGTTTTTCTGTGGGGACAGTGGGTGGTCACGAGAAGTACAAAATTAGAAAGTTCTGTGGTCATGTTTGTATAGAAATAGAGATTGTTGGAATGACATGACTGTCATATTTGTTTGTTCGTGAATTGTTTTACAGTGGGGATAGTGGCCTCGAGAAGTACAAAAATAAGATTTTTTTTCTGTAGTCATGTTTGTACAGAAACAGAGATAGTTGAAATGACTTGACTCTACCTTGTTTGTGAGTTGGATGGTTGGTTGTTTTTCAGCGGGGACAGTGGCCTCAACAAGTACAAAATTAGAATTTTCAGTGGTCATATTTGTATAGAAATGAAGATTGTTGAAATGACTTGACAATCTTCTTTATAAGTTATTGAAGCGTCTTGAGGTCACATTGACCTCGGAGAAGAAAAAACAACAGATTTTTCTGGTGTCATGTTTGTATAGAAATGGATATTTTTGGAATAACTTTGGCTCTGCCTTGTTTGTGAGTTGGTTGGTTGGTTGGTTGGTTGGTTGTTTTTCAGTGGGGACAGTGGCCTCGAAAAGTACAAAATTATAATATTCTTGGTCATGTTTGTATACAAATAGAGAGTGTGGAATGACCTGATTGTCTTGTTTGTGAGTTATTGAAGCGTCTTCGAGGTCACAGTGGCCTCGAGAAGTACAAAATCAGATTTTTCTGTGCTCAAGGCGTATAGAAATGGAGATTGTTGGAATGACTTGACCATTTTGCTTGGTTGGTTGTTTGGTTGGTTGGTTAGTTGGTTGGTTGGTTGGTTGGTTGTTTGGTTGGTTGTTTGGTTGGTTGGTTGGTTGGTTGGTTTGTTGTTTGATTGGTTGGTTTGTTGGTTGTTTGATTGGTTGGTTGGTTGGTTGGTTGGTTGGTTGGTTGGTTGGTTGGTTGGTTGGTTTTCAGTGGGAATAGTGGCCTCGAAAAGTACAAAAATCAGAATTTTCTGTGGTCATGTTTGTAGAGAAACTAATAGAGATTGTTTAAATGGCTTGACTGTCTTGTTTGTGAATTGGTTGGCTTGTTGGTTGTTTTTCACTCGGGACAGTGGCCTCAAAAAGTACAAAGTTAAAATGTCCTGTGGTCGTGTTTGTATAAAAATGAGGACTGTTGGAATGACTTGACTAACATTTTTGTTTGTTCGTGAATTGGTTGTTTGTTTTTCAGTGGGGACAGTGGCTTCGAGAAGTACAAATCAGATTTTTCTGTGGTTACTGTTGTATATAAAGAAACACAGATAGTTGGAATGACGTGACTGTCTTGTTTATGAGTTGGTTGGTTGGTTAGTTGGCTGGTTGTTTTTTTCAGTGGGGACAGTGGGATCCAGCTACTGGCTCAAGCGGAGGTGAACGGGCTGACGGTGTATTACGGCTGTTTGAGCTGTGTGCCATTGACCAAGACAGCAAATTTACCGTCTGCTTCCCCTTTGACTGGCCTGCCTGGTCAGCAACACCAGTCAGGGTAAAGACAAGATCTGTACTAGTTAGAGTAAAACAGAGTTGTACTAGTTAGAGTAAAACAGAATTGTACTAGTTAGAGTAAAACAGAATTGTACTAGTTAGAGTAAAACAGAACTGTACTAGTTAGAGTAAAACAGAATTGTACTAGCTAGAGTAAAACAGAGTTGTACTAGTTAGAGTAAAACAGAACTGTACTAGTTAGAGTAAAACAGAATTGTACTAGTTAGAGTAAAACAGAGTTGTACTAGTTAGAGTAAAACAGAACTGTACTAGTTAGAGTAAAACAGAATTGTACTAGTTAGAGTAAAACAGAATTTAACTAGTTAGAGTAAAACAGAATTGTACTAGTTAGAGTAAAACAGAACTGTACTAGTTAGAGTAAAACAGAAATGTACTAGTTAGAGTAAAACAGAATTGTACTAGTTAGAGTAAAACAGAATTGTACTAGTTAGAGTAAAACAGAACTGTACTAGTTAGAGTAAAACAGAACTGTACTAGTTAGAGTAAAACAGAATTGTATTAGTTAGAGTAAAACAGAATTTAACTAGTTAGACTAAAACAGAATTGTACTAGTTAGAGTAAAACAGAACTGTACTAGTTAGAGTAAAACAGAACTGTACTAGTTAGAGTAAAACAGAACTGTACTAGTTAGAGTAAAACAGAACTGTACTAGTTAGAGTAAAACGGAATTTAACTAGTTAGAGTAAAACAGAATTGTACTAGTTAGAGTAAAACAGAACTGTACTAGTTAGAGTAAAACAGAATTGTACTAGTTAGAGTAAAACAGAATTGTACTAGTTAGAGTAAAACAGAATGTACTAGTTAGAGTAAAACAGAATTGTACTAGTTAGAGTAAAACAGAATTGTACTGGTTAGAGTAAAACAGAATTGTACTAGTTAGAGTAAAACAGAATTTAACTAGTTAGAGTAAAACAGAACTGTACTAGTTAGAGTAAAACAGAACTGTACTAGTTAGAGTAAAACAGAACTGTACTAGTTAGAGTAAAACAGAACTGTACTAGTTAGAGTAAAACGGAATTTAACTAGTTAGAGTAAAACAGAATTGCACTAGTTAGAGTAAAACAGAACTGTACTAGTTAGAGTAAAACAGAATTGTACTAGTTAGAGTAAAACAGAATTGTACTAGTTAGAGTAAAACAGAACTGTACTAGTTAGAGTAAAACAGAACTGTACTAGTTAGAGTAAAACAGAATTGTACTAGTTAGAGTAAAACAGAACTGTACTAGTTAGAGTAAAACAGAACTGTACTAGTTAGAGTAAAACAGAACTGTACTAGTTAGAGTAAAACAGAACTGTACTAGTTAGAGTAAAACAGAACTGTACTAGTTAGGGTAAAACAGAACTGTACTAGTTAGAGTAAAACGGAATTGTACTAGTTAGAGTAAAACAGAATTGTACTAGTTAGAGTAAAACAGAATTGTACTAGTTAGAGTAAAACAGAATTGTACAAGTTAGAGTAAAACAGAATTGTACTAGTTAGAGTAAAACAGAACTGTACTAGTTAGAGTAAAACGGAATTTAACTAGTTAGAGTAAAACAGAATTGTACTAGTTAGAGTAAAACAGAACTGTACTAGTTAGAGTAAAACAGAATTGTACTAGTTAGAGTAAAAACAGAATTGTACTAGTTAGAGTAAAACAGAACTGTACTAGTTAGAGTAAAACAGAACTGTACTAGTTAGAGTAAAACAGAATGTACTAGTTAGAGTAAAACAGAACTGTACTAGTTAGAGTAAAACAGAACTGTACTAGTTAGAGTAAAACAGAACTGTAACTAGTTAGAGTAAAACAGAACTTACTAGTTAGAGTAAAACAGAACTGTACTAGTTAGGGTAAAACAGAATTGTACTAGTTAGAGTAAAACGAATTGTACTAGTTAGAGTAAAACAGAACTTGTACTAGTTAGAGTAAAACAGAATTGTACAAGTTAGAGTAAAACAGAATTGTACTAGTTAGAGTAAAACAGAACTGTACTAGTTAGAGTAAAACAGAATTGTACAACTTAGAGTAAAACAGAATGTACTAGTTAGAGTAAAACAGAATTGTACTAGTTAGAGTAAAACAGAATTGTACTAGTTAGAGTAAAACAGAACTGTACTAGTTAGAGTAAAACAGAATTGTACTAGTTAGATTAAAACAGAATGTACAGTTAGAGTAAAAAGAACTGTACTAGTTAGAGTAAAACAGATTGTACAAGTTAGAGTAAAACAGAACTGTACTAGTTAGAGTAAAACAGAACTGTACTAGTTAGAGTAAAACAGAATTGTACTAGTTAGAGTAAAACAGAATTGTACTAGTTAGAGTAAAACAGAATGTTACAGTTAGAGTAAAACAGAATTGTACTAGTTAGAGTAAAAAAGAATTGTACTAGTTAGAGTAAAACAGAATTGTACTAGTTAGAGTAAAAAAAAGAATTGTACTAGTTAGAGTAAAAAAGAATGTATTAGTTAGAGTAAAACAGAATTGTACTAGTTAGAGTAAGGAAGAATTTAACTAGTTAGAGTAAAAAAGAATTGTACTAGTTAGAGTAAAAAAAAGAACTGTACTAGTTAGAGTAAAACAGAATTGTACTAGTTAGAGTAAAACAGAATTGTACTAGTTAGAATAAAACAGAAATGTACTAGTTAGAGTAAAAATGAATTGTACTAGTTAGAGTAAAACAGAATTGTACTAGTTAGAGTAAAACAGAATTGTACCAGTTAGAGTAAAACAGAACTATACTAGTTAGAGTAAAACAGAATTGTACTAGTTAGAGTAAAACAGAATTGTACTAGTTAGAGTAAAAAGAATTGTACTAGTTAGAGTAAAACAGAATTGTACAAGTTAGAGTAAAACAGAATTGTACTAGTTAGAGTAAAAACAGAATTGTACTAGTTAGAGTAAAACAGAATTGTACTAGTTAGAGTAAAAAAGAATTGTACTAGTTAGAGTAAAAAAGAATTGTATTAGTTAGAGTAAAACAGAATTGTACTAGTTAGAGTAAGGAAGAATTTAACTAGTTAGAGTAAAACAGAATTGTACTAGTTAGAGTAAAAAGAACTGTACTAGTTATAGTAAAACAGAATTGTACTAGTTAGAGTAAAAATGAATTGTACTAGTTAGAGTAAAACAGAATTGTACTAGTTAGAGTAAAACAGAATTGTACAAGTTAGAGTAAAACAGAACTATACTAGTTAGAGTAAAACAGAATTGTACTAGTTAGAGTAAAACAGAATTGTACTAGTTAGAGTAAAACAGAATTGTACTAGTTAGAGTAAAACAGAATTGTACTAGTTAGAGTAAAACAGAATTGTACTAGTCAGAGTAAAACAGAATTGTACTAGTTAGAGTAAAACAGAATTGTACTAGTTAGAGTAAAACAGAATTGTACAAGTTAGAGTAAAACAGAATTGTACTATTCAGAGTAAAACAGAATTGTACTAGTTAGAGTAAAACAGAACTGTACTAGTTAGAGTAAAACAGAATTGTACTAGTTAGAGTAAAACAGAAGTGTACTAGTTAGAGTAAAACAGAAGTGTAACAAGTTAGAGTAAAACAGAATTGTACTAGTTAGAGTAAAACAGAATTGTACAAGTTAGAGTAAAAACAGAATTGTACTAGTTAGAGTAAAACAGAACTGCACCAGTAAGAGCAAAAACGTATTGTACAGAGGTAACCCTACGCTTTTCCAAGTCTAGCTCCGCCTTTGGAAGATTGACCAAGAAGTTGTGGCACGACCATGACATCACGCTTGCCACAGAGATTGGTGCTGACTGCCAGAGGCCCTGAGCGCCATGTTGGCCCGCCCTGCTGCGAAATCTGCACTGAACGATTAAAATGGTTCCACCGAAGACGTCCACACAAGATCTGCTGAATCGTGTGGCTAGATTGAGTGTCCAGGCTTTAAGTTGCGAAGAAGTGTCGCTTGCTGAGCATCGAGCGTCTATTCATCAAATTTTGGCCGGTTTTGTTGGGCTCGCCACGTCAGTATCGAAGACAAAAACGCTTTTCAAAGATTTCGCCTGTCACTGAGAACAGAAGCGAAGGCACTGAACAGGGAGGACTTGTAAAGTGATTCAGGAACACACTGAGGGCCAGTCTCATTCATCAGCCTGCAGGGGGTGGGAATGGGAAGGGGAGGAAGGGGTGGAGAAAGAAAAGAAAAAAAAAAGAACTTTCGCACATATGAGTGAGAAATAAGCTTTCACATATATACCCGAAAAATAAACTTTCACATATATACCCGACAAAAATAAGCTTTCACATATATACCCGAAAAATAAACTTTCACATATATACCTGAAAAATAAACTTTCACTTTTATACCCGAAAAATAAGCTTTCACTTATATACCCAAAAAATAAGCTTTCACTTATATACCCAAAAATAAACTTTCACATATATACCCGACAAAAATAAGCTTTCACATATATACCCGAAAAATAAACTTTTCACATATATACCTGAAAAATAAGCTTTCACATATATACCCGAAAAATAAGCTTTCACATATATACCTGAAAAATAAGCTTTCACATATATACCTGAAAAATAAGCTTTCACATATATACCCGAAAAATAAGCTTTCACATATATACCTGAAAAATAAGCTTTCACTTATATACCCAAAAAAATAAGCTTTCACTTATATACCCAAAAAATAAGCTTTCACTTATATACCCAAAAAAAACTTTCACTTTTATACCCAAAAAATAAGCTTTCACTTATATACCCAAAAAATAAGCTTTCACTTATATACCCAAAAAATAAGCTTTCACTTATATACCAAAAAATAAGCTTTCACTTATATACCAAAAAATAAGCTTTCACTTATATACCCAAAAAATAAGCTTCACATATATACCCAAAAATAAGCTTTCACATATATACCCCAAAAATAAGCTTTCACATATATACCCCAAAAATTATATACCCAAAAAATAAGCTTTCACATATATACCCCAAAAATAAGCTTTCACATATTACCCAAAAATTATATACCCAAAAAATAAAGCTTTCACTTATATACCCAAAAATAAGCTTTCACTTATATACCCAAAAAATATGCTTTTACATACATACCCGAAAAATAAGCTTTCACATACATACCCAAAAAATAAGCTTTCACAGGTATGCCTGAGAAATCACAGTCAAGCAATGGTAAACCGATTGTTCTCTTTGATTTCAGAGAAGATGTACGGCATTAAGATGCTGGCCATCCTGTCCATCTTCTTCAGCTGCGTCTTTTTACCGGGTGCCCTGCTGCTGCTGCTGACATCACAATGCCAGCGTTGTCACGGATGGTTTCGCAAGGCCTCATTCATCGTCGTCGACATTTGTCTCTGGCTGATGAGTACGTGCCAAAGATTTCAAAGATAAAAACATACATGTACTGTTCCTCTGGAACATATCCTGCTGATATTAACAGGGCAGAGACATAATGTGGCTATACAACAGGGTTATATGCAGCTGACTATAACAGGGACATATTGTAGCTGATAACAACAGGACATATTGTAGCTGATAACAACAGGGATAATTGTAGCTGATAACAACAGGGACATATTGTAGCTGATAACAACAGGGACATATTGTAGCTGATAACAACAGGGACATATTGTAGCTGATAACAACAGGGACATATTGTAGCTGATAACAACAGGGACATATTGTAGCTGATAACAACAGGGACATATTGTAGCTGACTAAACAGGGACATATTGTAGCTGATAACAACAGGGACATATTGTAGCTGATAACAACAGGGACATATTGTAGCTGATAAACAGGGACATATTGTAGCTGATAACAACAGGGACATATTGTAGCTGACTAAAAACAGGGACATATTGTAGCTGACTATAACAGGACATATTGTAGCTGACTACAACAGGGACATATTGTAGCTGACTAAACAGGGACATATTGTAGCTGACTACAACAGGGACATATTGTAGCTGACTAAAACAGGGACATATTGTAGCTGATAAACAGGGACATATTGTAGCTGATATCAACAGGGACATATTGTAGCTGATATAAACAGGGACATATTGTAGCTGATAACAACAGGGACATATTGTAGCTGATAACAACAGGGACATATTGTAGCTGATAAACAGGGACATATTGTAGCTGATATCAACAGGACATATTGTAGCTGAATACAACAGGGACATATTGTAGCTGATAACAACAGGGACATATTGTAGCTGATACAACAGGGACATATTGTAGCTGATAAAACAGGGACATATTGTAGCTGATAACAACAGGGACATATTGTAGTGCTATAACAACGGGACATATTGTAGCTGATAACAACAGGACATATTGTAGCTGATAACAACAGGGACATATTGTAGCTGATAAAACAGGGACATATTGTAGCTGATAACAACAGGGACATATTGTAGCTGATAAAACAGGGACATATTGTAGCTGATAACAACAGGGACATATTGTAGATGATAACAACAGGGACATATTATAGCTGATAACAACAGAGACATATTATAGCTGATAACAACAGGACATATATTGTAGCTGATAACAACAGGACATATTGTAGCTGATAACAACAGGACATATTGTAGCTGATAACAACAGTGATATAATGTAGCTGATAACAACAGAGACATATTTAGCTGATAACAACAGGGAATATTGTAGCTGATAACAACAGGGACATATTGTAGCTGATAACAACAGGACATATTGTAGCTGATAACAACAGGGACATATTATAGCTGATAACAACAGGGACATATTGTAACTGATAAACAACAGGGAATATTGTAGCTGATAACAACAGGGACATATTGTAGCTGATAACAACAGGACATATTATAGCTGATAACAACAGGGACATATTGTAACTGATAACAACAGAGACATATTGTAACTGATAACAACAGGGACATATTGTAGCTGATAACAACAGGACATATTATAGCTGATAACAACAGGACATATTGTAGCTGATAACAACAGAGACATATTGTAGCTGATAACAACAGAGACATATTATAGCTGATAACAACAGAGACATATTGTAGCTGATAACAACAGAGACATATTGTAGCTGATAACAACAGAGACATATTGTAGCTGATAACAACAGAGACATATTGTAGCTGATAACAACAGAGACATATTGTAGCTGATAACAACAGAGACATATTGTAGCTGATAACAACAGAGACATATTGTAGCTGATAACAACAGAGACATATTGTAGCTGATAACAACAGTGACATATGTAGCTGATAACAACAGTGACATATTGTAGCTGATAACAACAGGGACATATTGTAGCTGATAACAACAGTGACATATGTAGCTGATAACAACAGAGACATATTGTAGCTGATAACAACAGTGAATATTGTAGCTGATAACAACAGTGACATATTGTAGCTGATAACAACAGAGACATATTGTAGCTGATAACAACAGTGACATAATGTAGCTGATAACAACAGTGACATAATGTAGCTGATAACAACAGGGACATAATGTAGCTGATAACAACATATTGTAGCTGATAACAACAGGGACATATTGTAGCTGATAACAACAGGGACATATTGTAGCTGATAACAACAGGGACATATTAGTAGCTGATAACAACAGGGACATATTTAGCTGATAACAACAGGGACATATTGTAGCTGATAACAACAGGGACATATTTAGCTGATAACAACAGGAATATTGTAGCTGATAACAACAGGGACATATTTAGCTGATAACAACAGGGAATATTGTAGCTGATAACAACAGGGACATATTTAGCTGATAACAACAGGGACATATTGTAGCTGATAACAACAGGGACATATTGTAGCTGATAACAACAGGGACATATTGTAGCTGTAAACAACAGTGAATATTGTAGCTGATAACAACAGGGACATATTGTAGCTGATAACAACAGGGACATATTGTAGCTGATAACAACAGGGACATATTGTAGCTGATAACAACAGGGACATATTGTAGCTGATAACAACAGGACATATTGTAGCTGATAACAACAGGACATATTATAGCTGATAACAACAGTGACATATTGTAGCTGATAACAACAGAGGACATATTATAGCTGATAACAACAGTGACATATTTAGCTGATAACAACAGGACATATTATAGCTGATAACAACAATGGACATATTGTAGCTGATAACAACAGGGACATATGAGTGATACAATGATTATTGTAGCTGATAACAACAGGGACATATTGTAGCTGATAACAACAGGGACATATTGTAGCTGATAACAACAGGACATATTATAGCTGATAACAACTAGTGACATATTGTAGCTGATAACAACAGGACATATTGTAGCTGATAACAACAGGGACATATTGTAGCTGATACACAGGACTATTGTAGTGATAACACGTGACATATTAGCTGATAACAACAGGGACATATTGTAGCTGATAACAACAGGACATATTATAGCTGATAACAACAGGGACATATTGTAGCTGATAACAACAGGACATATTGTAGCTGATAACAACAGGGACATATTGTAGCTGATAACAACAGGGACATATTATAGCTGATAACAACAGGGAATATTGTAGCTGATAACAACAGGGACATATTGTAGCTGATAACAACAGGGACATATTGTAGCTGATAACAACAGGACATATTGTAGCTGATAACAACAGGGACATATTTAGCTGATAACAACAGGGACATATTGTAGCTGATAACAACAGGGACATATTGTAGCTGATAACAACAGGACATATTTAGCTGATAACAACAGGGACTATTTAGCTGATAACAACAGGACATATTATAGCTGATAACAACAGGGAATATTGTAGCTGATAACAACAGACATATTGTAGCTGATAACAACAGGGACATATTTAGCTGATAACAACAGGACATATTTAGCTGATAACAACAGGACATATTAGTGATAACAACAGGGACATATTGTAGCTGATAACAACAGGACATATTAGCTGATAACAACAGGGAATATTATAGCTGATAACAACAGGGACATATTGTAGCTGATAACAACAGGGACATATTGTAGCTGATAACAACAGGGACATATTGTAGCTGATAACAACAGGGACATATTGTAGCTGATAACAACAGGGATATATTGTAGTGATAACAACAGGACATATTGTAGCTGATAACAACAGGGACATATTTAGCTGATAACAACAGGGAATATTGTAGCTGATAACAACAGGGACATATTTAGCTGATAACAACAGGGACATATTGTAGCTGATAACAACAGGGACATATTGTAGCTGATAACAACAGGACATATTGTAGCTGATAACAACAGGGACATATTGTAAGCTGATAACAACAGGGACATATTGTAGCTGATAACAACAGGGACATATTGTAGCTGATAACAACAGGGACATATTATAGCTGATAACAACAGGGACTATATTGTACTGATAACAACAGGGACATATATTGTAGCTGATAACAACAGGGATATATTGTAGCTGATAACAACAGGGACATATTATAGCTGATAACAACAGGGAATATTGTAGCTGATAACAACAGGACATATTGTAGCTGATAACAACAGGGATATTGTAGCTGATACACAGAAATGTAGCTGATAACAACAGGGACATATTTAGCTGATAACAACAGGGATATATTGTAGCTGAAACAACAGGGACATATTATAGCTGATAACAACAGGGAATATTGTAGCTGATAACAACAGGGACATATTATAGCTGATAACAACAGGGATATATTGTAGCTGATAACAACAGGGAATTTTAAGATGTAACAACAGGAATATTAGCTGATAACAACAGGGACATATTGTAGCTGATAACAACAGGAATATTATAGCTGATAACAACAGGACATATTAGCTGATAACAACAGGATATATTGTAGCTGATAACAACAGTGACATATGTAGCTGATAACAACAGGAATATTGTAGTGATAACAACAGGACATATTGTGAAAAAGGTTTAGCTGATAACAACAGGGACTATTGTAGCTGATAACAACAGGGACATATTGTGCTGATAACAACAGGGATAATGTAGCTGATAACAACGATTTGTCAAGACTACTGATACAACAGGTATGTAGCTGATAACAACAGGGTATTTAGCTGATACAGATTTGTAGTGTAAACAGGACATATGTAGACATAGTGACTGATCTGCTGTAAAACATGAAATTCACTGATAACAATGAATATTTGTGTCGGGCATATTGTGTGTGTAGTGTGTGATATGCTTGTGTGCTGGTGTTGCTGTTGTGTGTTGTGGTGTGCTGGGTTTGTTGTGTGTGTTTTTGTAGTGTACTGTGCTGTTCTATTGTCTGTGGCTTGTTTGTTGTACTGTCGGCTGTGTGTGTGTCTGTTTGTCTGACTGATGTCTGCGCTGTCGTGTCTATGTAATGTTCCTCGCGCCTGCGTGCAGTGACAGCCCGGGGTACTCCTGCTGTTCTGAGCAGCGTGCACGGCGTGCAGGCCTACCCGGATCCAGCCTGCAATGGCCGCCCATTGTCTTCTGCGTCGGCTGGCTTCTGGCCTTCTTCTCTCGCCTCCTCGTCGCCGCCTGCTGTGACCCCCACGGGGATCAGGGGCATGGAGACCCCACCCTCCCCTTCGTCTAGAGGTCCACTCTCACCCTCCCACCCCCCCTCCCACATCCCCAGCCCCCACCACCCCACTCTACCCACACCCCCTGCTCCCACCACCCCACTCCACCCACACCCTTCCCACACCCCCAGCTCCCACCACCCCAGTCCACCCACCGCCCTAGCCACCCTTCCTGATGGTCATCTGCAGTGTTGTTGTTGTTTGTTGTTGTTGTTGTTGCTGTCATTTGTTGTTCGTTGAAACATGTAACCAAGATTATTCCAGTGGTAGGTTGATAAAATACCAGCATAGGTAAAACATAATCTAGGTAGGGCCTCAGGACCTGGCCAGCTCATGGGTTTATGTGCAGGCTTAAGGCTTGTGCCACGGTCATCATACACATGGCACCTGTGACGTTAGTAGGCCCACATATGGAATTCGTTCCTAGCGTCCAGACGTCATCTTGAGAAACTGAAACTGAAACTGAAACTGTTGTTCGTTGTTGTTGTGACGTGAGATGAGTCGTGAGCTCAACCACCCCCCTCTCTCTCTCCCTCCCTCTCTCTCCCTCGCCTCCCTCTCTATGACGGTCATCTGCGTGGTGTTTTGACGTCGGATGGACTCGTGGACTTCATATTGTTTTCCTCGTGACGTCATCGAAGGGTGGATGTGACGTTAGATGTGTTGTGACGGTGATTTTTTTTTTCTCTGCTGTTATTGCGTGTGAGGGGGTGGGTGGTAATGCTGATTTTTATGACTGATTTCACACGCACACGCTTACACACCAACACACATGCAGGTGCGCGCGCGCGCGCGCACACCAACACACACCACAACACAACACAACACATACACACTCACAACACACACACACACACACATCAACACACATAACACATACAACACATCACACACACACACACACACACACACACACACACACACACACACACACATACACACAACACACACACCACACACACACACAACACACACACACACACACCACACACACACACACACACACACACACACACCACAGACGCACACACGCAACACATAGAATTACATGTACACGCGCGCGCACACACACACACACATACACATACACAGACACATAGACACACAACACACACACACACACACACATACACACACACACACACAGTACACACGTATTAAGAGAGCTAGCGTTAACCACGCTGTGTTTAGATCAGTTCATTCCTTTTCTCACATTGAACACAACAGCAGGGAAGTTTCAGTCTTTTTCTCAATTTTTTTGCATCTGGTGTTTGTTTGTCTGTAATCTTACGCTTGACAAAGGCCAGTTGGCCGAAAATTTGCGCCTGTCTTGTCTGGTTGTATTAAATACGCGTTCTTATTCTTCTTTTGTGTCTGTGTTTTTTTTCTGGTTCCTGTTTGCTTGAACACGGGCAGTCACATTTGTTTTGGATTGTGTGGCAATAAGGATTTTCCTCAAGTGGACACAGTGTCTGTTAATTTTTGTTCACTTCAACGGCAAATGAAGATGTTTATATATGTTATTGATTACTTCAACCTCCCCCCTCTCCTCATTTTGTTTTCAACTTTCATGAACAGTTTTGAGAGAGGAGAGAGATTGAGTGAGAGAGAGAGGGATAGAGTGAAAGAGAGAGATAGAGTGAGAGAGTTAGAGAGAGAGTGAGAGAGTGAGAGAGAGAGAGAGAGTGAGAGAGAGAGTGTGAGAGACAGACAGACACAGAGATAGAGTGAGAGAGGGAAAGAGGGAGAGAGGGAGAGTGAGAGAGAGTGAGAGAGAGAATGATAGAGAGTAAGAGAGAGAGACAGACAGACAGACAGACAGACAGACACAAACAGAGATAGAGAGGAGAGAGAGGTGTGTGTGTGTGTGTGTGTGTGTGTGTGTGTGTGTGGTGTGTGTGGTGTGTGTGTGTGTGTATGCTAGCTCGATCCGTGTGCGTGTATGTGTGAATATGTAACAGCAGATGATGATGATGATGGGAGGAGGAGGGAGGAGGAGGAGGAGGCGGATGATGATGTGATGGAGGAGGACGACGACGACAATGGAGAAAGACAGGCTGCGAGGGGACAGGGGACGATGTTGAATGTCTACATATCTGTAAAAAATAAAAATTGAAAAAAAGAAAGAAAGAAAGAAAACAAAAAGAAAGAAAGAAAGAAAAAGATTGTTTCTGTTTCATGATATTGTTTCTGCTTCGTGATTTTCTCTCTTTCACTCCTTTTCTCACAAGGGGAAAAATGAGAGCGGTGAGGGGAATATTAAGAAGGAGGTTAAAAAAGAGGCTCTGACCAAAATAATAATAATAATAATAATATAATATAATAATAATAATAATATATAATAATAATAAGAGACCATTTATAAGCGCACATCTCTGCCTACGGCGGAGCTCATGACGCTTTACAATCATTCACTCACAATATTTCAATCTCTCGGACCTCACGTACATACACTAAATACACAATACAAGTAATAGAATAAATCCATAAAAATACTACATACGCTACAATCATACACGGATTCTCACGCAAGTCCAAATGCACCCCACAACCCCCACGGCTATACCCAAAGTACTGTGAGGCACATTGGGCTCTATAATCACCCACCCCCACCCCCCACCTACCTACTATAACATACACACACACTAACACACCTTTTCTACTATTAGGCTGGGGGGAAATGAGGTTGAACTTACTGATAATATTTTTGAAAGAGGTGTTTTTAGAGCTGTTTTGAAAGAAGAAGTCGATTTTAGGTGTCGGATTTCAAAGGGAAGAGAGTTCCAGATAGTGGGGGCTGCAAGGAGAGAGAGAGAGAGAGAGAGAGAGAGAGGAGAGAGAGAGAGAGAGAGAGAGAGAATTTGGATGGGGGGCGTTATAGTGTTAACCCTTTGACTCCCGCACCCTATCCAGCAACTGCAAAAACTTAACCCTATGACTCCTTCACCATCAGGGTAAGGGAGTCAAAGGGTTAAGGTTTTGCTTCGATAGCATAGTTGACAATGCAGGATGATGATGGACAGGGTGCGGGAGTCAAAGGGTTAAACAGATTTGTTTCAAAATGTCAAGATTATGAACCGTCCAGTTGCTGTGGTTAGGCCATGTCGGCTCATGTTGTGGGATGTTATGATCTGATGTCCCCGTCGTCCGCTCATTGTTACTGAGTGTGCAGAAGAACATCTCCCAATACACACAGAGTTGTGAGTCACGGCTGCTGTGTACACATACTGTGTATTATAGTGTGTGTGAGAGTAAACGCTTGATATGGGTCCACGCTGTCTGTTCTGCACTGGTTTGTAATTTATCTTTTGTGTATTACCAGATTTCTCTCTTTCTGTCTGTCGGTCTGTCTGTCTGTCTGTCTGTCTGTCTCTTTCTCTCTCTCTCTCTCTCCGTCTCTTTTTCTCTATGTGCGTCTGTCTGTCTGCCTGTCTGCCTGTCTGTCTGTGTCTGTCTGTCTCTCTCTTTCTCGCTGTCTCTCTCTCTGTCTGTCACTCTCCCTCTCTCTCTCTTTCTCTCTCTGTCTGTCTGTCTGTCACTCTCCCTCTCTCTCTCTTTCTCTCCCTGTCTGTCTGTCTCTCGCTCTCTGTCTGTCTGTCTGTCTGTCTGTCTCTCTCTCTCTGTGCCTTCCTTGTCTGTCTGGTTGCCTGTCTGAGCATCTCAATTTTTTTATTTACTTTTTGTATGTATTTATTATATATATATATATATTGCTCTGTCTCTGTCTCTCTCACTCTTTCTGTCTGTCTGGCTCGTTGGTTCACTTGTAAGAGAGTGGAAGAGCCAGTCTAAGGGAAGCCACTAGCGGAAGAAA
>JAPXFY010000035.1:30869134-30886634 GCA_030674185.1 Monoplex corrugatus
TGTGCTACAAAATCCTCAATAACGCAGCCCCTGATTACCTGTCAAGCCTACTTGAGATCTATGTTCCCTCACGTACCCTCCGCTCTGCCTCCGATCCTCTGACTTTTCGCTTTCCACGCACTAAGCTCAATACCTATGGTCCACGAGCCTTCTCTGTTTCTGGTCCACTCTCCTGGAACAAACTTCCTCTCTCAGTCCGTCAGCAACCTACTTTTGTCTCCTTCAAGTCCGCTCTCAAAACTCACCTTTTCTCCTCTGCATAAAATCCTGACCTCACTCAATCCCCTCTGCAGCCTGTCTCCACTCGGAGGGAATCACATTGTAATATATAATTGTATATAATATGCTCTCTATAATTTTCCATTGCTTTTATTCTTTCTCCCCATTTATAGCCGTGTGCGTGTGTGTGTGTGTGTGTGTGTGTGTGCGTGCGTGCGTGCGTGCGTGCGCGTGTGTGTGTGTGTGTGTGCGTGCGTGCGTGTGTGTGCGTGCGTGCGTGAGTGTGTGTCTGTTTCAGCGCTTAGATTTGATTTTATCAAGATTTTGCGCTATATAAATATTGTAATTATTATTGTAATTGATTAAATGAAAAATGATTTTAATTTACCACAGTTTCCTATTAAGATAAAAAATAAAGACTTGCCTTCGTCAACTGAGAAAGCTGTAGAATTTGTACAGTTCTTTTCAAGAGCAAGTAATTCCAGTAGCTTTTCTACAACAGTAACGGAGGAAAGACGGAAAACTGAAGACTCAGAAGCATACTCAGATCCTGCCCCTGATAGTCACATGTACATAAATTCAAAAATTACTTTAAAAGAACTTAAAGATGCCCTTCTCTCGTTGAAAAACAAAAAATCGGCTGTAGGACTGGATGGCGTTTCATATACCCTTTTAAATCATTTACCAGAGAAATGGATTGAATACTTACGCAATATCATACTAAAATTCTGGGGAAATGGTCGCTTATCTGACATTTGGAAGACTTCGATTGTGTTACCTGTACCAAGAGCTAATAAACCCCTTTCTGATCCAGGTAGTTACAGACCTATCTCGCTTGCATCCGATGTTTCAAAACTAATGGAAAAAATTATATTGAATAGACTGACTTACTTTTGTGAGAAAAATAACATAATACCTATTAAATTAACCAATCTGGGTTCCATAAAGGTAGATCAACATCAGACCGTTTAGTTAAATTAACAACTCAAATAAAAAATCAGTTTGCTAAAAGAAAAAAATGTCTTAGCTACCTTCTTTGATCTTAAAAAAGCATAGGATCAAGTCTGGCATTCGAAATTTTTATTGAAAATAAAAATATTGGTCTCAACGATAATCTTTATAAGTTTATCAAAGCATTTATAAGTGACCGAAGTATGGTCGCTAAAATAGGTAATACTTACTCTGAAAAACGTTCTGTAAACATGGGAATTCCACAGGGTTCCGTAATATCTCCTCTATTATTTAATATTTTGGTCTATGACCTGCCCACACAAATCTCAAACAATGTCAATGTAGCTCAGTACGCTGATGATATAGCGATCTGGCTGAATGTTTCGTTAAAAATGAAGACTTCTTTAAGAGAAATGAAATACACCAAAAAGGTCTATCAAAGTGAAATTAATCATATTTCCACTTACTTGACAGTTAACGGTCTGGAAATATCCAATGAAAAAACACACATGATGCTTTTTTTTTTTTATAATAGTCTCGGTCCGAAAGAGGTACCGTTGTTTAAAATTGATAATGAGGAACTGAAATGTACTACTCACGTGAAATTTCTGAGAGTACACTTGACTTCTAGTTTACAGTGGAAAGAACGTATTGATACCTTGTTATACAAAGCTATGAAAAGCTACATGTATAACTTAATAAAAGTTATTTGTAAATAGTCCTGGGGACAGGACACTAAAACGTTGTAACATCTTGTCATAGCTTTAGTTAGATCGAAGTTGGCTTATGGCCAAGAAGTCTATTTTTCAGCTCAAAAATGTTATTGAAAAAACTTCAAAGCTTAGATAATAAAGCTGTTAAATGTGCTCTTGGTGTACCGGTGTACACAAAAACACAAGAAGTATATAAAGCAGCTGGCATCCTTCCCTTGAAAGTTTGGAGGAAGTTGTCAACTGCTGAATATATAGTTAGAGCAAATGCAGTAGCTAATTATGCCAATACAGAACTTAAAATTCGGTCTGACATCCATTTCCCCAAGAGAGCAAGAACAATAAAGGCACAAGAAACAATATCCACTTACGCAAATGAGCTCTTCAAAATTTCCAACGTAGTACCTAGCAAAGTTTCACATAAAATGATATCTTGTCCTCTACCCTCTTTGGGAATTGTCCACTGCTACTTTTGATATCAACTACACTGATACTGACTTGACAAAAAATATTAATCCACACTTGTTAGCAATTGATGTTCTGTCACATCTACATACAAAATACTCACATTACTTAAAAATATTTACTGATGGCTCTATTCTAGATGATGGTAAAGCAGGCGCTGGCTTTCTAATTCCTAAATTTAAAGTAGAAAAGGCTTATTCTTTAGGACAGGGACATTCAATCTTCACTTCTGAATTTGTTGCCATCCTAATGGCACTGAAATGCATAGTAGATCTACCCATAACTTTGTTTAGTATCCTTTTATGCGTAGATTCGAAATCTGCATTACAATCCCTAAAAAGTTGCGAATATAAAGTAAATAGTACATTAATATTTGAGATACAATTTCTAATTCATTGTTTAATGACAAATAATACACAAGTTACGTTTTGTTGGATCCCATCACACTGTGGTATCCTATATAACGATCGGGTCGACAGAATAGCAAAAAATGCAGCAATGAATAGGGTTGGCAGTACTAAACTTGATTTACCACTCTATGAACATGAAATGAATGCTGTATTAGAAAACATTGTAAAAGCGCAATGTGACCTTCGCCCTTTCTCGGTAAATTACCAGATATGTCAGTCCAAAAGGGAGGCATACCAGGAATGCCTGGATGCTTGGAACATGCCACGTTGATTTGGGATGCCATCCAAAAAGCAAGAACAGAGAAGAGAGACATTGACGTAGTTTGGCTTGATCTGGCGAATGCATATGGATCAGTTCCACACGATATGATCCAGCTGGCTCTTGAAATGTATCACATCCCAGAAAACATCCGAACAATGCTGAGGAAGTATTTCCAAGGGTTCTCAATGCGGTTCTCTACCAAAGAATACACCACGGACTGGATAGACCTAGAGGTGGGCATTGCAATGGGCTGTGCAATCTCTCCCATACTGTTCGTGTTGGCAATGGAAGTCATCTTGAAAGCTGCAATGAAGAGTTCAGGTCCAGTGAATCTGGGAGATGGATACCAGATGCCTCCTCTGAAAGCTTTCATGGATGACACAACAGTCTTGTCCACGGATGAGGAAGAGACACACCAAATCTTAAAGCAGCTGGATGAGCTGGTGGCCTCTTCAAGAATGAGGTTCAAACCTAAGAAATCCCGAAGTCTCTCACTGCGAAAAGGAAAAGTGGCAGATTCAGTCAAATTCATGGTAGCCAACCAAGCCATCCCCACTGTCACAGAAGAGCCAGTAAAAAGTCTCGAAGATGGTATGATGACTCCCTGAAAGACACACAAAGGGGATGTGAAACCAAGCAAACAGCAGAAGAAGGCCTGAAGAAAATAGATAACTGCGGACTGCCAGGCAAATACAAAGTCTGGTGTCTACAGTTCATGCTGATACCAAAGCTGCTGTGGCCACTGCTAATCTATGACATTTGCACCAGCACAGTCGAAGCAATGGAAGCCAAAATCAACAAATACACAAGAAAATGGCTCGGTGTCCCACCTGGTCTCACTGATGTTGCATTCTACTGTCGTCAAGCAATGCTGAAGCTACCTCTGAAATCCATAGTGGAGGAATACAAAGTTGGAAAAGCAAGACTGTTGAGCATGCTGGAGGAATCGGAGGACAATATCGTGAGAGCAGTTCATCCAAAGCTGAGAACTGGCAGAAAGTGGAAAGTCCAAGAGGCTGTAAACAATGCCAAGAGAAACCTCAGCATCAAAGAAATAATTGGACACACGCAAACCAACAGACAGGGACTGGGAGCAACAAAAATGCAGTGGTGGTCCAAAGCCAAAGGGAAGGAAAAAAGAGACATGATCATACAGGAGTTGAAGGAAGAAGAAGATGTCAAAAGAGTGCAGAAGGCAGTCCAGCAAGGTCAACAGGGGCAATGGACAACATGGGACAGTGCACTCCAAAGAAGTCTCAGCTGGAACGATATGTGGCACATGGCTCCTCTAAGGATAAGCTTCCTCCTCAGATCTGTATATGACCTGCTCCCCTCGAATGCAAACTTAGTGAAATGGGGGAAAGCAGACGACCCAGCATGTCCGCTCTGTCAGAAGAAACAAACAGTGGAACATGTCCTAAGCTCTTGCAAAGTAGCGCTAGCCCAAGGAAGGTATACATGGAGGCACAACCAAGTTCTGAAAGTGATCACAGATGTGGTTAGCGAAAAAACCATGACCCCAAACGCACCAATTGCTATGACAACGTTCTACAAAGCAGGAGGGAAACAGGTCTGGCCCGAAAGGGCTATGACAACCAGCACATTGCCAAAGGGTCTTCTGGATGGAGCAGTCGACTGGGAGTGTACAGCAGACCTCCCAGAGTGGAGAAATTACCCAGATGTCATCAGCAAGACAGGCATGAGACCAGACATCGCTCTCCACTCTGACTCCTCGAAACAAGTGATTCTGATAGAACTCACTGTGCCATACGAAAGCAGAATGGAAGAAGCACATATCTACAAGACCGAAAAATACGCCGGTCTTGCCAGCACCCTGAAGAAAGCAGGTCTGCGGGTCAAAATCTTCGCCATAGAGGTCGGGGCAAGAGGGTTTGTGGGCACCTCCGCTTATGATCTCATGAAACAACTCGCCATTTCTGGGAAGAAGAGGACTAGAGCCCTTAAAGCGATGGCAGAGGCAGCAGAAAGGAGCTCAAGTTGGATCTGGGCAAGGAGGAACCAAAAAAGTGAACTTCATAAGGATTAAATTCCCTACAGATGATGTGTGCCCCGTTAGCACATTGGTAAAACCGCGTACCGCAGTTCTGAAGCGCAGAATCGCCCAGGTTCGATCCCCGGCGTGGGGAAAAAAAAAAAAAAAAAAAAAAAATAGACAACAGCAGAAGGGCATCCAGGAGTCATGACCTGGATGTGGCCCGGCCCCCCGAGAGTGTAAGGAATTCAGGGCCGAAACACTTGTCTAAAGGGGGTTACTTCTCTGAAGACCTTCTGTTGTCTAGCTCTCCCTAGAGTTTCTTTCTACCAGGGCTTTACAGGACTAGAGATAACTTTAGCTTACAAATTATCTCTCAATTCATTTCGAACTAAATTTAGTAAAACCATCAAATGTATTTGTGGTGATTGTATAACAGTTAATCACTTTTTGTGTTGTCAGCGAATGCGACCATTTTTCCCTGCATCATTAACAAACTTAAAACAGAAACATACTGATTTCACTTGTATTTACTACACATTGCTAGGCGCTTACTGCATAGTCCTTTCCTTTGATTTAGCGGATTGTTTTATACCTGTAACTTCCTTTTTTTCCCCCGTAGCACTCAGATACATAGACACATGCACACACACACACACACACACACACACACACACACACACACACACACACACACACACACACACACACACACACATGCACGCATACCTACATACACACAACCCTGTGCAAACCGATGAAGCCTGATCGTTCTAATAATCTGATTGTTTTTCTCTTGTTCGTTAAATTGTTTGATGTTACCTTAATTGATACAATGCCTTCATGATTTCATAGATTTTTGTTTGTTTGTTTGTTTTTTCGTCTAAAAGCACGAATGTGAATAGACGTTAAACGAAATAACAAACGAACACACACCACAGAGAGAGAGAGAGAGAGAGAGAGAGAGAGAGAGAGAGAGAGAGAGAGAAAGAGAGAGAGAGAGAAAGAGAGAGAGAGAGAGAGAGAGAGAGAGAGAGAGAGAGAAAGAGAGAAAGCACGTAGGCCTACTTGCACGGACACACTAGCGTGTGGCGATTCACAATCATAGAGCGTGTATGTAAATTTATTTATTCGCTCTGTATTCAGAGTGCATGTTATTCAAGGGAAACTACTCCGTCATACCTGAACAATACGGGAAGGAGAGTACTCAGTTGCTAGGAAGCAAGATGGCTGCTTAGTAGACAATAGCGGAGAAATTGCGGCGTGTGATTACTAGTGAAAACAAACTCCATTTGCTTTTCCGGTGGGCCTGTTTGCTTAACTCGAGTGACCATGAGCAGTAAACTAAACGTCAAACAAGGAAAGAAAGATCGACCTAAGTCGTCGGGTGAGTGTACTGTGCCTTTCTAAAAGTTTTTTCCCCCCATCGGCCCATGTTTGAACTCTCAATCACTGAATCAGTCACTGAGTCTCAGTTTTTGAAATTGATGTTATCATAACAGTTACGGTAACAGTGACTGGTAACAACAGTGTTGACAGAACTTTGTCAATATCCTGTCAAGTCGGTCTACAACTCAAGTAATGAAGTGGATAAGGTATCAGTTTTTTGAGTGGGACTGGGAGCCTTAGGAATTTGTTTGAAGTTAGAAATAGAAGTTTGTTCAAGAGGGATTCGTCGCGCTCGAACAGTTCCATCTGCGCTCCGCCCAAATCTGCCACCAATTGTCTGGCAGATCAGAGCATGTGCAAAACCTGTACACTGGCAAAGTCTTGAAATGGGGTGGAGGGGAAAGGGGGGGGGGGGGGCATTGACCTAAGATTTATGTGAAACACAATTAACATCGCCAGAATGATTGAAGCATTAATGTAAGATGGGCAACGAATATGTAAGTTTTTGTGTAGCAGGCTGGGATTGAATTTGAGACATAAGTTGCTTAGTCCATGATATATCAAAACAATCAAGCTTCCCATATTGTTAATAGCTGTCTGCATTAACAGTGGTGGGGTACTGTCATAGAATGATAGTCACAGGCTTCCTAGACAGGCAGCTAACTTGGTCCCATTCTGTGATGTAATTGTATCACTGTTCCATGGAGCTTATAAACACACAGAGCCAAAATAAAGAAGAAAAAAAAGAAAGAAACAAACAAAAATTGCTATGTCATTCAAGTATTTCCAAATCAACTTCGAGGCAAATTTCTTAAAAACAACAACAAATAAACAACAACAAAAACAAATGAACTAACAAACGAAACAAACAAAAACAAAAAACGAAACAAAGAAAAACATAACGTAAGATAGTAAGTAGACCGCTTGTTTTCTTAACAGAGAAGTTTATGATTACAAAATGCCTGTAGTTAAAATGGAAAGCAAAAGAGAGAACAAAATACTGTCAATGTGTCATTGATAACAAATGGGAGCAAATGCATACCACATGCAGTTGGTAAATATTGTGTACCAAGCAACAGTTTGTAACATTACGTAGACCCTATTATTTGGTCTAAGATGACTTTTTAATGTAAATGATAGTGAGTATAAGTTTGTTTTCCATTTCATAGACAAAAGTCATTAGAGTCAACAGATGTATTAACTGAAAGGGCTGTGTCTGGTGCATATTCTTAAGCAGAGCTACGACTGAGTTTGCAGAAATAAATTATTCAATTGGAAGTCACTCCAGGCCAGAACCTACAGTGAAGAGTTCACTGGAAAAATTCATCCAAATTTGAAGTTAGTCTACTAATGACTATCTACATGCCAGAAATCAGTATCCTGTGAAACTTCACTCTTCCAGTTACACACATGCAAGCATACTTTGTCTGTTTCTCACTCTGTTCCTGTCTCTGTCTGTCATTTGCACACACACACACATACACACACATGCACATAGTCACACACACACACACACACACACACACACACACACACACACACACACACACACACACACACACACACACACACACACACACACACACACACACACATGCCATAGCACACACACACACACACATGCCCATAGTCACACACACACACATACACACACACACACACAACACGCATGCACATGCTATTCAAAAAGTGCCATCACATTGAAAAAGAAAAGACTATCGCAAAAGACTATCACATGAAAATGTACATATTCTAAATATATAGCAGATACTTGGACTAAATTTTTTAAAATGCTATGAATCTATCGATCGTAGCTGAATTAGGATGATTTCCTACAAATTATATGTAAGTTTCTGGTTACACATTATTAATGATTATAAACTAGAATTGGACAGTACATCTTCTGTCAGACAGATTTACTGTCAGATGTTGATGAGTGGACAAATTCAGTGCTTAAAAACCTTGGCTTGATTTTATCCAAAATAAAACAGATAGTATTGGCATGAATCAAGTATGGAACAATTAACCTTGAATAAACATAAACTAAATTTAAATGCACAAATGAAGAGATAGCCAGAATACAGATAAGCCTATATCTGTTTCTGGAATTGGAAAACACACACACACACACACACACACACACACACACACACACACACACCACACACACACACACACACACATCAAGATTACTTTTCTGTCATAAAATTACACCCAAGTACTGTTTAGAATCATATCTAATTGATATAAAAAAAATCTATTCACAGAATTTATTACACAGATTTCAAATTTGGTGTACACAACATAAAGAGGTAGATCTAATACACATTCCAAGAGAAGATAGAAAATGTACAGTTTCTGGTGTGATTGAAGATGAACTTAATTGTACTAGATGCAGAACAAGAAGATTGAAGCTGATCAAAAAGGTTTCAGGAAAAATATATGCTTCAAGAATTGATTACTCTAAATCCATTATGATAAATCCAAATTACTCACATCAGGGAGATAATTCGCAAGTACTTGCTGTGCAAGTGTCTGATTGCCAGCATTTGGGAAAAGTGAATGATTCTTATTCAGCAGACATAATTTATATTCCACTGATGATGATGATGAAAAACATGAAATCAAGAACCCTTGAAATTATTATGTTAGCTTATTACGACCAGTATCTCTTATAGCCTTACCAGGGGCTGTTATGGCAAATAAAATGTTCAGTTCTGTGTTTACATACACACACACACCACACACAGTGACACACACGCACACACAGTGACACACACACACACCACACACACACACACACACACACACACACACACACACACACACACACACACACACACAGCTCTCTCCTGTCCACTCCTAGTCTCCTCCTGTCTCTCTCTTCCTCTCTCCTGTCTCCTCTCTCCTTTCTCTCTCTCTCTCTCTCTCTCTCTCTCTCTCTCTCTCTCTCCTCTTTCTTTCTCACATTTTCTGAGACTTACCTCATATAAAGTTCTGTATGCTGAAATATTTGAACCCTCTGATATTACTTCAGTGAAGTCCCATCCCTCAAACTAACTGGCTAAAGTACAAAAATCTAATGAAGGCTAATGAATGAACAAATGTTACCACACCAGAAGCAGCTTCTACTGTTTCCTGGTAAATTTTCAGTCTTCTAATAAGCCTTCCTCGGACTGATTGGCCTGAAAACGTCTTGCGAGGGAAGACACCAAAAATTCGTTAAGGAGCACTATTTGTTCATAGTATTTGGCTGAATGCGTATCAGTCTACATATAAGCAAACTTCTGACTGTGGTTAATGTGCATGGCAAAACTGTCAAAATGGCTTCAGTTTGAAACGTCCCAGACCCTACTATTACTAATTACCATTCAGCATTTTCTGTTTTGTTCTCTTAGTTCTTTTTATTAGAGGGCTTTCTTAGGGAAAGGGTGTAGACTGTAGTGACCAAGATGTTGAAATGACTACAGTGTGTGTGTGTAGTAGGAGGGGGAGGTGTGTTTGTGTGTTGTTTTTTTTTGATTGTCATGTTGCAGTACTTGCACCCTGATTTTTTCTTTTCTTTTCTTTTTTTTTTTAGTTGGTGAGTACAAAGAAAAAGTGATAATACAGTGTTTTTGACACTGATGGAGTATATAACTATATAAGTATTTTTCTGGTCTTGGCATCTTTTTTGTGTACAGTTGATTGTTGGTTTTGAGCTACAGACATGACAGAAAAGACAAACTTGAAAGAAAAGCCTTGTTTCAGGGTATCATTAGGCTTGCTTCAAATATAAGTCAGCGTGTTTTAACACAATAACAGATGCTGACGACTCCCAACATTGGAATTTTCCCATGAAGCAGTGCAAATAACATTATATTCTCAAGCCTCATAGGCCTTACTTTAATAATCTGAGTTGTCATTAGGGATGATGTGTTAAAGGATTCACACAACCATGTGTTTTAAAGAAAATTATAAAAACTTGTAAGTTATAAACGGCCTCCCTCTTTTGAATCTTTAAGAGTCTTTTCTAAAAGTTACTAAAGTTTGTTTAAAAAATTTTTTTTTTTTTTAATCTCAGGCCGGAATTGTTGAGCATGGTTTCTGGCAGTGATATAATGAGAATGCACCATAGCAGATTATTCAAGTGCAGTTATGAAGAAGAAAGAGAAAAAAAGAAAAATTACTAAAATATCTTGATGCAGTCTTTATCATCCACATCCATGTGGCAGAAAAGTGTTTTTTGTTCCTTCTTACTTGATTGCATATACCGATGTGACTGCAGTTCTCAAAAAACAGACAAACAAACAAACAAAACAAACAAACAAAAACCACCACCAACAAAAACAACAACCAAACCAGAAAATAAGAGTTGTCATGTTTAGTGTTAGAGGTTTTATAAGTTTTTAAATTTTGCAGAGAAAAGACTGTACAAAGCCTTAAGGTTAGAGACTCTCAACTTCTCTTTGGGGCTAGCAGGTAGACTCTCAGCTTCTCTTTGGGGCTAGCAGAAGGTGATTCCCATCTCCTTCGCTTGCAGCTTTACCATCTCCCATCCTTTAGTTGAATGAAAAGGGTCAGTTACCTATGTACAGCTGGGCTCTGTGTGTGTGTTTGTGTGTGTGTGTGTGTGTGTGTGTGTGTGTGTGTGTGTGTGTGTGTGTGTGTGTGAGAGATATCAAGTCAGGATGTGAATCTGTTTGCTCATCCATTTGGCAGTAGTGATGTTGGGTTGTCCTTAACCCTTTGACTCCCACACCCTGCCCACCAGCATCCTGCATTGTCAGCCATGCTAACAAAGCAAAAACTTAATGGGAGTCAAAGAGTTAATTAATTAACCTGGGCTCTCAGGAGTGAGTGCCATAAACGCTGGGCTGTTTTGACCACTGTGCTATTGTGCCCCTGACACCACAACCCAGCAAAACCTAGAGAGGTTATAGTATTGATTTTGAAGGCTAAACACTTAAGCAAATTATATACCCTCCTCCCCAACCCCTACCCCGCCTCAGAAGGAACTTGATCAGTCTTTCATGCTCTGTAATTAGTCTGTGACAAGTTTAATTTCTGTCCATTTGCAGTTGTGTATTCCTGGCACAGGTGATAAGCTGATATTCTTTCAGTGATGAAGTGGTGGCTATCAGTGATCAGTTAAATGGTATTGTTTGTGGAGGTAGTGGAGGAGGAGGTGGTGGTAGGAGGGTATAATGAGTCTGGAGGTGATTTTTGTGTATGGGGATGTGGGGGGGGGGGGGGGGGTGTGCAGGTGGGGTGGTTGGGTGGAGGGATTAGATGAGGGTTGGGTGGGTGGGTGGATAGGTGTGAGTTGGTGGATCTTTGTGTGGGTGACTGGATAGATGTGTCTTTGGGTGACTGGATAGATGTGCAAGTGAGTGGGTGAGTTATACAACTGAGTGGGTAGGTGTGTGTGTGTGTGTGTGTATTAAATGAGTGGATAGGTGTGTGTGAGTGGGTGGATAGGTATGTGTGTGAGTAGGTGGATAGATATGTGGGTAATTGAGTAGGTAGATGTGTGAGATGGTGGATAGGAGTGTGTGTGAGTGAGAGGATACGTGTGTGTGTGTGTGTGTGAATCTGTGGACAGGATTGTATGAATGAGTGAATAGGTGTGTGTGTGTGTGTGTGTGTGTGTGTGTGTGTGTGTGTGTGTGTGTGTGTGTGTGTGTGTGTGTGTGTGTGTGTGTGTGTGTGTGTGCGCGCATGAGTGGTTAGGGGTGTGCGTGTGTAAGTGAGTGGACAGGGTGTATGATTGAGTGGATAGGGATGTGTGCGTGTGCATGAGTGGGTAAGGGAGTGTGCATGGCTGAGTGGATAGGAGTGTGTGTGTGTGAGTGAGTGGATAGGTGCTTGTGTTTTTGTGAGTGAGTGGATAGGTGTGAGTGGGTGACTAGGCATATGTATGAGTTGGTAGGTATATGTGTGTGAGTAGGTGTACAGGGAAGTGTGTGTGTGTAGAGGTGAGTGGATAGATGTATGTGTGTGAGTGAGTGGATAGGGTGTGTGTGTGAGAGAATCGATAACTCTGTGACTTGGTGGATAGGGATGTGTTTTTGTGTGCGTGAATAGATGTATGTGTGTGAGTGGATAGATGTATGTGTGTGAGTGGATAGATGTATGTGTGTGAGTGGATAGATGTATGTGTGTGAGTGGATAGATGTATGGGTGTGAGTGGATAGATGTATGGGTGTGAGTGGATAGATGTATGTGTGTGAGTGGATAGATGTATGTGTGTGAGTGGATAGGTGTATGGATGTGAGTGGATAGATGTATGTGTGTGAGTGGATAGATGTATGTGTGTGAGTGGATAGATGTATGGGTGTGAATGGTGGATAGTTGTGTGTGTGTGAGTGGATAGATGTATGTGTGTGAGTGGATAGATGTATGGGTGTGTGAGTGGGGATAGGTGTGTGTGTGTAAGTGGATAGATGTATGTGTGTGAATGGGTGGATAGTGATGTGTGTGTAAGTTAGTGCAAAGATGTATGTACTATATGAGTGGTGGATAAGGGTGTGTGAGTGAGTGGATAGGTGTGTGTATATGAATGGGTGGGTAGGGATGTGTGTGTGAGTGAGTTCATAGATGTGTATGTGTGTGAGTGATGGATAGGAGTGTGTGAGTGAGTGGATAGGTATATGTCATATTATGTGTGTGTGAGTGGATAGGGATTATATATATGAATGAGTGGATAGGGTATGTGTGTGTGTGTGTGGAGTGGATGTTTGGGGGGGGGGGGTGTTTGAGTGGGTGGATAGGGGGGAGAGTGTTTGAATGGGTGGATGTTGTGTGTGTCAAACTCAAAGTGAGTGGATAGGTATGTATGTGACTTTCTTGGTTATGTGTGTGTGTGTGTGTGTGTGTGTGTGTGTGTGTGTGTGTGTGTGTGTGTGTGTGTGTGTGTGTGTGTGTGTGTTTACATGCTGCCCTGTTTCCTGCATTTCATTGTTTTGTTTTTTTTGGGTTTTTTTGCCCCCATTTTCCTTGCTTTGGCTTCTTCAACACATCTCTAGATCTGCTGAAATTGCAGTCACCATGTTACAGGGGCATGAAGGACCACAGTATCCAAGACCTTTCTTAACAGTTTGCTGATGTTTAATGAAAAATGGTGATAATGTTATGATGTCTGTTCGATTGTGGATTGAGGCTTCGTGATAGGGCTGCTTGATTTTGTCATATACCCAGGCATCAACTAGGCTCGAGAGATACAGACACCTGCTGTGTTGGTCAGAAAATTTTAGCTGCAACCTCTCTGATGCATCCATGAAGCCAGTGACACTGGACTGTGTGGTCCTGGTGTTTACAGCTGAGCTGTTAGCTCACTCAACTCCAAGGAAGAACTGGTTATGGTGGGGGAAAAATCCTCAGTGATTGCGGACCCCAATAGCCCAGTTGGTTTGAGCGTCGGATTCTCATGCTAATGGTTGTGGGTTTGAATTCCGGGGGTGCTACATTAAAACTGGCCTTCTCACCGTCCCATCTTAACATCGTTGTTGTTCTGGTGGTGTCAGTATAGGATTAGATAGGTCCCACTTCCCCCACTTCCCTGGGATGGTTATCCCCGTTGGCCATATCACCTGAGGTGGGTATCAATGTAAAAACTGAACCACACTGAACCAAACCTCAATGATTTAGATCAGTGGTGTTCAAATCCTCCAATTGCAGGCATTAGTCTGTTACTCTAACCAGTTAGCTTTTGTGACTGGTTATATAGTAGAGCTAACTGTGATGAAAGAATGTGTACATTTACACATGGCCAACTGTTGCAAAGTACATGTACATTTACAAATGTTTCTTCCTTTTACAAACAGTAACATGAAAGAAAAGTTGTAACAGGGAAAGATCATGTGAAGAAAAAAGAAATGCTAGGAATAATAGATGTAGGAGACTTGGTATAAGATTACACAGTATTGTTATGATTGCTACAATCACAAGTCACGTATGTCAATATGTGACTTATGGGTCGGGCATTGAAGAGTCCGCATTTGGTAAATTTGGCAAGGGACAGGTAAACACAATTATTTCATATACAGTATTTCCTTCACACCTGTGTCAGTGGGTGGCAAGTTTGTATCTCTTTATTTGGGTTCTGAATAATAGCA
Source organism: Monoplex corrugatus (assembly GCA_030674185.1). Lineage (NCBI taxonomy): Eukaryota > Metazoa > Mollusca > Gastropoda > Littorinimorpha > Ranellidae > Monoplex > Monoplex corrugatus. The sequence continues at coordinate 30,883,630 of JAPXFY010000035.1, forward strand.
GTAAGTTTATTTGGATTCCAAGTAATAGCTGTGAGTCTACACTAGACTGTCTTTGCTTCTGTCTTTTAGAAAGATGGAGAATGATTGAAACTGACCTGCAATGTGTATGATCCTGTCCTCATGTATGTGTGGCGTGTGTGTGTGTGAGAGAGAGAGAGAGGGAGAGAGAGACACACACACATACAGAGAGAGAGAGAGATTCAGTTTTTTGTTTCTTTTTGTCACAATGGGTTTCATTATCATCATGTGCCCTGCCGCGTGGGGTTGGTGATCATGGCCCTCCACATGAATCTATCCCCTGTCGCTGCAAGTACTTCTCCAACCCTCACTGTCCTCAGCCACCCTGCCAGCCACCCTGCAGTGGGTTTACTGTGTAAAATTCAAGCTGCTTTCCTTTAGGGTATTGCAGTCCCACTCTTTCTGTTTTTTTTCTGCTTGCATGTGTTTTTGCTTTCCTATGAAAACGGATTTTTCATGTTTGCCACAGAGAGCTCCTTTGTACAGCCAGAAACAGGGTTCTTTTATGTGAGCTACACACAGTTTCAAATTTAATTAAATCATCAGCCGTATCACCTCTGGTGGGTTCAGACATTAAACCACATTTTACAGCTACAAACATCACTCCATGCAGAGAAGACCAGCATCAGAAGCAGCAGTTTGGATCTGTTGGAGGGGAGGAGAGGGGTAGGAGAAATATCTTTGTCCAACAAGGGTTTGAACCTGAGATGTCTCGCATCTTAGGTGGGCGCTTTAACCCTTAGGTGCTTGCATTTTTAACACTAAGCACATGTGTGTGCGCGTATGTGTATGTGCCACACTTGCCATTGTCTGCCTGTCTATCCATCTCTTGTCGGCTTGCTTGTATGTCTGTGAACAGAATATGGCTCCAAATTGAAATACATTCTGGCTGTGTATAGTTACTTTAGATCTTTGCCGAAGTTTGGACATGGATCACACTTTTTGGCAACTCAAGAATGCATAAGTATAAATGAGCAGGATCCTTTATTTGGATCATGTAAACTAAATTATGAAATGCTCTCAGTTGGAATTTCTTACCTGAATGGAATGTCTTACCTGATAGATCATCTCCCAAGTGTTAAATCATGAGTACAGACACACAAGCATTCAGCATGTTTTCAGTGTGATCTTATATAGACCATTTACTGGGTGTTAGGTATGCATATATGGTACCTGGAGCCTCTGGAAAGGGCTTGCAATTTGTTCAAGAAGGATTTGTCATAGTCAGAATTCTTTATGTGCTCCTCCAAAATTACAACAATCAATCCTGCACAATGAATGCACTGACAAGGTCTTGAAATATGAGGGGATGAGAGGATCTAAATTCTATATCAAACATTTCAGCTTATGCCGTCAGGTATGTGACTGCACCCAGCTCTGAAGGGGTACCTGACCCTGTTCAGGGTCAGAAGGTAAAGCAGCAAAGGAGAGGAGATGAGTACTGCCCTCATTATGTTGGCCACCTAAAAAGTACAGGTCTCAACCACTTCACTCGTCTTTGACCTCAGGGTTGTGGGACAGCCTTTACCTTTCCACTAGAATGATTGACACATTAAGATTGTCAAAAATGAGATATGTAGAAGCAATTTTTGGTAGTTTAGGCCCGTTTTTGTATATATGTTTAGTGTCCTTAATTATGTTCAAATTTCTATTCAAGTATATTTTAAAATTCTCTTGTGTGATAAATTGGACAGAGTGGTCAACACCAGGGTCATTTCCTTAGATTATGTACGCGAATGCATTGATATGTGTACTTAATTTTCTTTTCCTTTTTTTTTTCTGTTGAAGTATTGTGTATGTTTTGAAACTGTGACAGCCCTGATATGGCTGTACGCAGTCGACTGGGCTTTAAACAAACTAACAAGGGGAATGTCAGAAAAGAGGTCATTTTTTATGCTGCTGGCTGGGTTTGAGTTCATTGAAGTCAAGTCCACAGCTGTGTCAACTGAGTCAATACAGCCACTAGAGTAGGGAAAATGTTAGTGTGGCCAGACCCTCTCTCTTGGAAACCCGTTATTAGAAGTGTGGGAGGATAACCTGCTGTTGGCATAATCCACAAATCCACAGGTGCCAGCTAGCTGATTAAAGTTGAGTTAAGTGCCCCCTGCTCCCCCAGTCTTCTGACTTCGAGTGTATTTCTCTGTGCCTGGTCAGATCTCATTAGGCAGTGGCACAGAGGGGAGTGGATTTGTTTTCTGTTGAGAATCATATTTTAAACGTACAAAACTGGAATTATTTTCTTTTTGTTTATATGTCTGACACAATTCAGTATGTGTGCATGTTTTCTTCAAAATAGTTTGGAATCCAAATGATGACTACAGATGTTGAAAATCATTGAAAAAATTCAGGTGAACTGCTGAAATCAAAAAGTTGGGGAACAAAGACATTCAAAGCAAATCATCTAAAAAGAAGTGTTACTGTTAGTGACTTAATCATGCAACAGTTTTTTTTTTTTGTTACTCTGCTTATCATTCAAAACAAAAAGGAAAACACTTTGATCTGTTGGTGAATAATTGGATAGAGAACAAAAAAATTGGATTCAGCTGGATTATGTGACTTTCACTTTGGTTTTATTTTTGTTTGTTTGTTTATTTCCTTCCAAGCAATGTTTTTGTTAGGCACTCGTATGCACATTGTTTCGGTTGTTTGGCCCACACTGTAGGCATTATGCTAATGCACAGGGGCATACTCTTGTCTTTTGGGTTACCCTACCATTTAGGCAGTCATAGTCCTTTTTCAGCAGTCCACATGCTGGGTGTTTTCATGTGTCCATAAGCCACAGAACACCAATATGCTTATTTGATGTTCTGCGTGCTTATGTATACAGGAAGGGAGTTCAGGTATTAGCAGGTGTGCTCATCTGTTTGTCTGGGAAATCAGAGACAAAGACTCCACCCTTTATAGGGAAGGTGTTAGCAAGGCAGGGTTGAACTTAGATCTTCTGATTGGAAGTCTGATGACTTGATCAGCGTGGCTACAATGCTGCC
>JAPXFY010000035.1:30891634-30894134 GCA_030674185.1 Monoplex corrugatus
GTGACCTAGTAGCTAAGAACACCTGACCAGGATGGAAGTGACCTAGTAGCTAAGAACACCTGACCAGGATAGAAGTGACCTAGTAGCTAAGAGCACCAGACTATGATGAAAGTGACTGAGTAGTTCAAAACACCTGTCTAGGATGGAAGTGACCTAATATCTAAGAGCACCAGACTAGGATGGAAGTGACCTAGTAGCTAATAGCACTGGACTAGGATGTAAGTAGCCTAGTAGTTAAGAGCATGTAAGTAACTGAAGTGGAAGTGGCCTAAAAGCTAAGTGTATGTGACTAAAGCAAAAGTAAGCTAGTGGCTTAGAGCACGTGACTAGGATGGAAGTGGTGTTGTCGCTTTATTTTGACCATGTCTCAGTTGTTACTGCTTGTGGAAAGATATCCTCATCTGTTTTGTCTTTGGCCCAGAAGCATGCAGCTCCCTCTCAGTGTCTTTAATCCTAGCAAATATCTGCTTATTTTTCAGAGAACACTTCTAAACACATCTCTTTCAGAAATTTCTGTAGGTATAGGTTAATGCTTAAAACTTATGCAAGTCCAGTCATGTTGCACCTGATCTGTATATGTGTGTGTGTGTGTGTGTGTGTGTGTGTGTGTGTGTGTGTGTGTGTGTGTGTGTGTGTGTGTGTGTGTGTGTGGTTGTTTGTGTGTATGTATGTGTGTGTGTATGTGTGTGTGTGTGTGTGTGTGTGTGGTTTTTGTGTGTATGTATGTGTGTGTGTGCATGCATGGAGAACTGTTGTTTATCAGTTGATTTATATTTTTTTCTTTCTTTTTTATTTTTTAGGACTTGTGGGACTTTTAACCATTCTGGTTTCATATTATTATCTGTTGTTATCTTTGATAAACACTGTTAATACTGCATTAATGTATGGACCTAGCTGAGTATGTCTATACATCAGTAACCCTGGAAGTATTTGTATTTTTGCCCCCTAAAATCACCAACCTCACACACACACACACACACAACACACACACACACACACACACACACACACACACACACACACATACACACACACACACACACACACACACACACACACATACGCATGCACACGCACACACACACACACACACACACACACACACACACACACACACACACACACACACACACACACACACACACACACACCCAACAACAGCAAACAAAACAAAAGAATTATAAAGATTGAAATAATGCTCTGAAGTGTATAACAGTGTATGTTCTATGGAAGAAAAATGAATGGAGAATACAGTTGTCATATGTTCAGTGATGAACCACAGCAATAGCCACGGTTGGGAGTGAAAGACTTAACCCTTTGACTCCCGCACCTTATCCACCAACTGCAGAAACTTAATCCTTTGATTCCCTCACCCTATCCACAAGCTTCTTGCAATAAGTTGGTGGATTGGGTGAAGGAGTCAAAGGATTAAGTTTTGGTCTGCCACCATGGTTGACAATACAGGATGCTGGTGGACAGGGTGCGGGAGTCAGAGGGTTTATGTATGATCCGGTGATGTCTCCTCCCATCTCTTTCGTTTTTTTCCTTTCTTTTGTGTGTGTATGTGTGTGTTTGATATATCACTGTATAAAGTACTATGAGCGTGGACTTCTTGCGCAATACAAATGAAATAATTATTACTATGTGACAGTGTGATGGTGGCCAAGCCAGCTTCTCCTGATGCTGAATTGAAACCTGTCGACAATTCTGGTAGGTTACAAAGTTTTCTCCCTTCTGTGGTTCTCTCTCTCTCAACATATAATCAGTAGTTTGTTATAATTCGAGATCCAAAACAGGTGCGACTGCCCGCGCCCAAGCAAACAGGAACCAGAAGAACAAGAAAACCAATGTAAGCGCGTATTCAACAAAACAAGACAAGACAAGCGCAAATGTTCGGCCAAATGGCCTTTGTCAAGCACGAACGCACGGTCACAAACAGACCACAAACACCAAACAACAGATAATAAAGGACCTTTTTATCCACTGGACGAGGTGGTAGGGGGAAGTTTTTAGTCCTTTATTATCTGTTTTTGGTGTTTGTGGTCTGTTTGTGGCCGTGTGTTCAAATTTTGCGCTTGTCTTGTCTTGTTTTGTTGATAACGCTTGCATTGGTTTTCTTGTTCTTCTGGTTCCTGTTATAATTCATTTTGTAACTTCTTTGATTGTGTGTGTGTTACGGTGCATCTGTGCCCATCAGGCATCATCCCCCGTGGGGACGCCGGGGCTTTTTTCAGTATAAATAGTATCCCCACCTTCTGGAAATTCTGTGCTAGAAATTTCCTCTTTTTTGTCACTTCTTTGTTTCTTTCTTCCTCCTTTGCTGTCTGTCATTTTTTCCTATCATTTTCTGCCTTGCTGGTCCATTCACCTGTATGTGTTCGATAAAGTCTTACATACTTTTTCTTAGGATTGATAATTGGGTACATGTATTGAGTGCATTTTTGGCTCTAAGGAGGTGAGATAGTGAGGGGCCAGGTTTAGGTTATTTATACCCGTTTTT
>JAPXFY010000035.1:30899134-30901634 GCA_030674185.1 Monoplex corrugatus
AATGCAGTAAATCTGTCTTGACCAAAGTACAGATTCCTGGTGTTTGATTTTTGTTGTGAAGTGTTCTCTTATAAGATTGTTCCTTGTTGATTGTTGGTTGTGATGATTGATTCGTTGTTTGTTGACAACTTGTCCGTCAACAACTCTACAAAAAGACTTGCTGTGGTAAGGATGATTGATTCGTTGTTTGTTGAGAACGTGTCTGTCAACAACTCTACAAAAAGACTTGCTGTGGTAAGGATGATTGATGTGTTGTTTGTTGACAGCTTGTCTGTCAACAACTCTACAAAAAGACTTGGTGTGGTAAGGATGATTGATTCGTTGTTTGTTGAGAACGTGTCTGTCAACAACTCTACAAAAAGACTTGGTGTGGTAAGGATGATTGATGTGTTGTTTGTTGACAGCTTGTCTGTCAACAACTGTACAAAAAGACTTGGTGTGGTAAGGATGATTGATTGTTGTTTGTTGAGAACGTGTCTGTCAACAACTCTACAAAAAGACTTGTTGTGGTAAGAATGATTGATTGTTGTTTGTTGGAACTTGTCTGTCAACAACTGTACAAAAAGACTTGGTTTGGTAAGGATGATTGATTCGTTTTTGTTGACAACTTGTCTGTCAACAACTCTACAAAAAGACTTGGTGTGGTAAGGATGATTGACTTGTTATTTGTTGACAACTTGTCCGTCAACAACTGTACAAAAAGACTTGGTTGGTAAGGATGATTGACTTGTTATTTGTTGACAACTTGTCCGTCAACAACTGTACAAAAAGACTTGGTTGGTAAGGATGATTGACTTGTTATTTGTTGACAACTTGTCCGTCAACAACTGTACAAAAAGACTTGGTGTGGTAAGGATGATTGACTGTTATTTGTTGACAACTTGTCCTGTCAACACTGATACAAAAAGACTTGGTGTGGTAAGGGATTGATTGACTTTTTGTTGACACTTGTCCGTCAATATCTATACAAAAAGACTTGTGTGGTAAGGATGATTGATTTGTTGTTTGTTGACATTTGTCTGTCAAAACTGTACAAAAAGACTTTGGTAAGGATGATTGATTGTTTTTGTTGAAACTTGTCTGTCAACAACTGTACAAAAAGACTTGGTGTGGTAAGGATGATTGACTTTGTTATTTGTTGACAACTTGTCCGTCAACATCTGTACAAAAAGACTTGGTTTTGGTAAGGATGATTGATTTGTTATTTGTTGACAACTTGTCCTGTCAACAACTGTACAAAAAGACATGGTTTGGTAAGGATGATTGACTTGTTATTTGTTGACAACTTGTCGTCAACAACTGTACAAAAAGACTTGGTTTGGTAAGGATGATTGACTTGTTATTTGTTGACAACTTGTCCTGTCAACAACTGTACAAAAAGACATGGTTTGGTAAGGATGATTGACTTGTTATTTGTTGACAACTTGTCCGTCAACAACTGTACAAAAAGACATGGTTGGTAAGGATGATTGACTTTTTTATTTGTTGACATTTGTCCGTCAACATCTGTACAAAAAGACTGTGTGGTAAGGATGATTGATTTGTTGTTTGTTGACATTTGTCTGTCAACAACTTACAAATACTTGTAAGGATGATTGTTTGTGTTTGTTGGAACATGTCTGTCAACAACTCTACAAAGACTGCTGTGGTAAGGATCAAGTCATTCATGATGTATTTATCGTTATGATCATGCTGTTTTGTTCTCAGAGTTGCTGCAGAAGGCACCGGAAGACTTGGCGATGAACCAGGCGGACAATTACCGCAAGACACAGGAAGATCGTTATCTCATTGACCGCACCATCCCGTTTCATGACTATGGCAAAGGCTGTGAGTACATGTGTGCACGTGAACTGATTTGGTATGTCATCTTGACTGAATTCGTAACATGGTGTGTGGGATGATTTTGGTCACTTCTTATTTCATCTGAAGATATTTGTTTTAACGCTTTCTCTTTGAGCATCAGGATTTCCTGATTTTGGCTCAGCCATGGTGCACAAATCTGAGATACCTTAGTTGGCTCTGCCCTGCCGGCTATTAATAGCGCACATCTTTCCCCTTCCCTTCCACTCCCCACACCCTTTTTACCCGTCCCGCTGCTTGAGCACAAAGACGCGCTACAGAGATAAGACTTTGGTCGACCCTGCCTGGCTAAAAATAGCACTCGCAGGAGATGCTGGCTCGCAACTAAAGGGTGTTAGAATGGCTGGGAAAATGCAGCCGTGCAGCAGCAGCAGTGTATGATATTGGGTTTTGCAAATTTGCACTGCTCAGCTTATTTTCATTATTTGAAACTAATGTGCAGAAATAGATTTTTTGTTCTTTCATTGCCTTGGGACAACAGCGAAGGATATTTGTAGAAGATTTTTCTGAATCTTGATGCACAACTGAATCTATAACGTATCATACCAAATGTTTTGGATGCTTTTTATTTCATCTCAAGACAAATGGCTTATTGATATCATGCCTCTACAGGACTTTGATAAAGGATGGGAGTACACAC
>JAPXFY010000035.1:30904134-30924134 GCA_030674185.1 Monoplex corrugatus
GTGTTACTGTGACTTTGTTATAGGTACTTATGGTTACTTGGGGCTACAGAGGGAGGGTAGAATGTGTGTTACTGTGACTTTGTTATAGGTACTTATGGTTACTTGGGGCTACAGAGGGAGGGTAGAATGTGTGTTACTGTGACTTTGTTATAGGTACTTATGGTTACTTGGGGCTACAGAGGGAGGGTAGATGTGTGTTACTGTGACTTTGTTATAGTACTTATGGTTACTTGGGGCTACAGAGGGAGGGTAGAATGTGTGTTACTGTGACTTTGTTATAGGTACTTATGGTTACTTGGGGCTACAGAGGGAGGGTAGAATGTGTGTTACTGTGACTTTGTTATAGGTACTTATGGTTACTTGGGGCTACAGAGGGAGGGTAGAATGTGTGTTACTGTGACTTGTATAGGTCTTATGGTACTTGGGGCTACAGAGGGAGGGTAGAATGTGTGTTACTGTGACTTTGTTATAGGTACTTATGGTTACTTGGGGCTACAGAGGGAGGGTAGAATGTGTGTTACTGTGACTTTGTTATAGGTACTTATGGTTACTTGGGGCTACAGAGGCATCCAAGGGAATGGGGAGGGTAGAATGTGTGTTACTGTGACTTTGTTATAGGTACTTATGGTTACTTGGGGCTACAGAGGGAGGGTAGAATGTTAGTTACTGTGACTTTGTTATAGGCACTTATGGTTACTTGGGGCTACACAGGCATCCAAGGGAATGGGGAGGGTAGAATGTGTGTTACTGTGACTTTGTTATAGGTACTTATGGTTACTTGGGGCTACACAGGCATCCAATGGAATGGGGAGGGTAGAATGTGTGCTACAGTGACTTTGTTATAGGTACTTATGGTTACTTGGGGCTACAGAGGGAGGGTAGAATGTGTGCTACAGTGACTTTGTTATAGGTACTTATGGTTACTTGGGGCTACAGAGGGAGGGTAGAATGTGTGTTACTGTGACTTTGTTATAGGTACTTATGGTTACTTGGGGCTACAGAGGGAGGGTAGAATGTGTGTTACTGTGACTTTGTTATAGGTACTTATGGTTACTTGGGGCTACAGAGGGAGGGTAGAATGTGTGTTACTGTGACTTTGTTATAGGTACTTATGGTTACTTGGGGCTACAGAGGGAGGGTAGAATGTTAGTTACTGTGACTTTGTTATAGGCACTTATGGTTACTTGGGGCTACACAGGCATCCAAGGGAATGGGGAGGGTAGAATGTGTGTTACTGTGACTTTGTTATAGGTACTTATGGTTACTTGGGGCTACACAGGCATCCAATGGAATGGGGAGGGTAGAATGTGTGTTACTGTGACTTTGTTATAGGTACTTATGGTTACTTGGGGCTACACAGGCATCCAATGGAATGGGGAGGGTAGAATGTGTGTTACTGTGACTTTGTTATAGGTACTTATGGTTACTTGGGGCTACAAAGACATCCAATGGAAAGGGGAGGGTAGAATGTGTGTTACTGTGACTTTGTTATAGGTACTTATGGTTACTTGGGGCTACAAAGACATCCAAGGGAAAGGGGAGGGTAGAATGTGTGTTACTGTGACTTTGTTATAGGTACTTATGGTTACTTGGGGCTACAAAGACATCCAAGGGAAAGGGGAGGGTACAATGTGTGTTACTGTGACTTTGTTATAGGTACTTATGGTTACTTGGCTACAAAGGCATCCAAGAGAATGGGGAGGGTGGGGGGAGCACAGATTGGAATTTTCCTTGGAAGCGTGGATTTCTATAGCAGAAAGAATCAATTTCCTCAGCTTCTTTTGTTCAAAGTAGTATAAGTTTAATAAGTATTGTTTGTGATTTAACTCTTATTGTCCATTAGGGGTTTTAAGTCTGGCTGAAGGCTTTGCACTATGCAAATTGTCAAAGAGGGGGTTTGGTCAGTAAAATGATGATAACTCTTTTTGTATCCAACTTACATCAAACATTTTGGTATGGCCATGTTCAGAATAAAATTGTGCATCTTGTGAGTAATGGTACATTGATATCATTGTCATATTGAGATAATTAGAAATGCTAATTACAGACACACATTTTACAGCATAGACAAGAAACAGTTGTATGGTTGATACTCAAAGCACTATAGCTGACCAGGTAATCCCTGTACATCCAAACTCTAAGAGAAAAAGATGTTCCTTGACATTCTAGCAATAAGTTCACCACCACAAAAAATGTCATTGTTGCTTTATTTTGATGCTTTTCACCTTTAATTGACTTCAGGTCACATCCCCGAAAATGACAAAAACCAGACACTTTAGCTGTTACACATGTCACAACTTGTTCGTGTGTGTTCTTTTCTATAGTGGCTGCAAATTTTATAGTGTAGAACCATTATTTGATGCAAAAATAAGTAAAAACCGCTAAAAAAAAAGTGTGTGCTCATCTGTGGACTTTTTCACTGATCATATGATGTCAGGTGAGTTTGAGAAAGTCGTCATTTCTTTGAATAAGGCCCTGCTGAAGTGTCACCACCATCCAAAGAAACCAACTCATTATCTGAGTGTCAGAAAACTCTCATCACTGTCACTGATGATATCATTGCTATTACTATCGTCCAGTGTTTCTTGAAACAATTTTATCGCCTGCTCAGCAGTCAGTCTCACAGGGCACCGCCCACCTGATGCCATGACAAATCAAAACACAGCACAATATGCAAAAAAAAACCCAACTTCAAACTACTTCACCGGCACAGAAAAGCGTGAAATGAAAGCGGAACTATCTATTGCCGTAAAGCAAGCTGTAAAGTCGGCTGATGTCGGAAAAGTAGTGATTGTCGCAATCAAGATGTCTGGTAACTGAAAAAGCCGACTGAGTCGGCTCGCTGTCCATTCAGGTTGGACGGAAAGCCGACTGAGTCGGCGTGCCTGACAATTAGAGTTAATATGTGCATGTATAGAAATTAAATAGCTCAGAAAATACCTTCAGTGTAAGCACCCTGAAAGTCTGATTGGATGTTTGAAAATACACCAGATTGCACTGATTTTAATTCCTTAACTTCCCCCGTGGGGGTGCTGGGGGATCTTTCAGTATAAATGATATCCCCACCTTCTGGAAATTCTGTGCTAGAAATTTCCTCTTTTTTTCTGTCACTCTCTTTGTTTTTTTCATCCTCCTTTGTTTTCTGCCATTTCTTCCTGTCATTTTCTGCCTTACGGGTCCATTCACCTGTATGTGTTTGATAAAATCTTACATGCTCTTTCTTAGGATCGATGATTTGGTACATGTATTAAGTGTATTTTTGGCTGTAGGGAGGTGAGATATGCGGAAGCAGTTTTAGGTAATTTATACCCATTTTGTCATTCTGTAGTATAATTTTTGCATTGTTGTCGCTCTGTAGCATAATTGTAAGCCTTGTACCTTTTTTGTAATGTATGTTTGTCTACACAGGTATAGAATGGGAGCAGGAGTATCAAACACCTTCCCACCACCCCTGGCATCAGTCATCCTACCTTCACCAGCGCCGCAAACAACTTCAGCCCATCATTGATGAACTCATCCCTCATAAACCAGTCAGTGACGCGTGCATTTACTTTTTGAATCTTCAGTAAAGATTTTTGTTTGTTTGTTTTTAAACAAAGATGGACAAGCCATTTTAACCCAACACTTTAACAACTATCTTGCTTTCCTTACAAAAATCCTGAGTTTGTACTTCTCAAGGTCATTGTAACCTTGAAGAAGCTGTGGTTGAAATAAAGATTGATGTGTGTCAAGGATAATGGTAGACTGTGACAACATTGAAAACAGATTGTAAATATTGCCAGAAGTTCCCGAGAAAGTGCTGTTCATACACCTTGTTTGAAAAGTGCTGATTTTAGACGCTTTTCTTTTGTCCGTGTGTGCTTGACTTTGGAGTTTTAGCTTCCAGACTTAAGTTTTCCCCATTTCTCAGCAGTCAACAGATTTGACTTCAGTTTGGTAAAGCTCTAACCATCGAGAGCTGAGAAATCTTGTTCTCATATTTTCAAGATTCAAGTTTCAAGATTTTTTATTTGTCAGTCTCGTTGGGATGTTAATGAAAGGGGCGGGCACATTCTGGCCCAGTTTTCTGTTTTGTCCTTTTGTTGTTTTTTTTTGTTTTTTTGTTTTTGTGTGAATCCTTTCCTTTTGTTTGTATGTCTGTCACTTTGTGTGTGTGTGTGTGTGTGTGTGTGTGTGTGTGTGTGTGTGTGTGTGTGTGTGTGTGTGTGTGTGTGTGTGCGTGTGTGTGTGTGTGTGTGCGTGCGTGCGTGTGTGGTGTGACGAGAGAGAGAGAATATCAGAATGAAGGAGTATAGCATTTCAGGAAGATTGTTTGACAGTCTGGCCCCATAATTGCGAGTGGTAGTGTTATAAAAATAATCTTTGTTCATTTCTGATTCATTTTATGCGTAAAGAATCTTTATTCGTCTCTGATTTGTTTTATGTATACTTCTGTAATTTTGGAGGTATGTGTAAATAAAAATCATAAATGCAATTTTTCGATTTTTCTGGAAATTTCACTCTATGCATGGTAGTCAACAACCTAAATGGTGAAGAGGTTAAGTAGTTCAGTTGGATTTTGAGACTTCAGGCAGCATTGTGTCATTTTTTGGGTTGTTTTCTGGGGCTCAGTGCTGTTAAAGCTGTATTTATGTACATTATCAGTGTGTTGTGGTGTGTGTGTGTGTGTGTGTGTGTGTGTGTGTGTGTGTGGTGTAGTGTGTGGAGTGGTGTGTGTGTGTGTGTGTGTGTGTGTGTGTGTGTGTGTGTGTGTGAGTCTGTGTGTATGTGTGTGTGTGTCTGCCTACCTCTGTGTGTGTGTGTGTGTGTGTGTGGTGCGCGTGTGTGTGCGTGTGTGTGTGTGTGTGTGTGTGTGTGTGTGTGTGTGTGTGTGTGTGTGTGTGTCTGTCTGTCTGAGTGTGTCTGTGTGTGAACTGCAAATGTTTGTAAGTGCACATGTGCATGTGTGTGCAAGCATGCACATGTCTGTGTGCACATGGACGTGCTTGCATGTTTAAGTGTTTCAAATTTGTGTTGTTTGTGTGCAGGATTTTAAGCTGACTGTGTTGTATCATATACATTATCACTGTGTGTATCTGTCTGTGTGTATGTGTGTGCCTATCTGTGTGTGTGTGTGTGTGTCTGTCTGTGTCTCTGTGTGTCTGTGTGTGTGTGTGTTTGTCTGTGTGTGTGTGTGTGTGTCTGTGTCTATCTGTGTCTGTGTGAGCTCCAGTGCATGTTTGTGCAAGTGTTTGTAAGTATACATGTGTGTGTGTGCAAGCATGCACATATATGCATGCACATGCATGTGCTTGCACGTTTTAGTGTTTGAAAACTGTGTTGTTCGTTTGCAGGACTTTGCAGGGCTGCAGGTGATCGGTACCAGCGATCCTTTTCGCAAACCAGTGGACGTAAAGTCAGAGGGTGGAATGGACGTTCAGGATCATGTTGAGCCTGGCGAGCACAAAGCACCAGTACATGAGTAAGTTGTGTGCTGATGGGCCATTTGCTCTGGTGAAGTGATTAACCCTTTCACTCCCGCACCCTGTCCACCAACTGCGAAAATTTAACCCTTTGACTCCAGCACCCTATCCACCAACTGCAAAAACTTAACCCTTTAACTCCCTCACCAAAAGGTTAAGTTTTTGCTTTGTTAGCATGGTTGACAATACAGGATGCTAGTGGCCAGGGTTCAGGAGTCAAAGGGTTAGCTGCTGACTAACAGCTGGCAGGTTGTGGGTTTTGAGTCCCATCTGTGCGAATCATTGTGGGATGTTTCGGCTTTGACCAGCTCCTACACAGAGTTCAGAGTGCTATAGGCTTGTTATGGGAAGACTGGGACCATACAGTCCAGTCTCATTCACTTGACAGGTATGTCAGTCAGTAAGTGGTATTCAGATTTCTTGGCCAGCGCTGCAGGTGTCTGTATCTCTTGGGCCTGGTTGACACCAGGATATTTTACGAAAGGAAAATCAGAGTATGGTTTTGCCACGCAGTCTCATTCCAGAATGGTACTGCTCAGTGTGATAATTATGGGTGGGTAAAAGATAGAATTTTTCCATCACCTGGTGGGTAAAAGGTAGAATTTTTCCATCACCTGGTGGGTAAAGGGTGGGTGTTTTTCCATCATCTTGTGGGTAAAGAGTGGATATTTTTCCATCACCTGATGGGTTAAGGGTGGATATATTTCCATCACCTGATGGGTTAAGGGTGGATATATTTCCATCACCTGATGGGTTAAGGGTGGATATATTTCCATCACCTGATGGGTTAAGGGTGGATATATTTCCATCACCTGATGGGTTAAGGGTGGATATATTTCCATCACCTGATGGGTTAAGGGTGGATATATTTCCATCACCTGATGGGTTAAGGGTGGATATTTTTCCATCACCTGATGGGTTAAGGGTGGATATTGTACCATCACCTGGTGGGTAAAGGGTGGATATTGTACCATCACCTGGTGGGTTAAGGGTGGATATTGTACCATCACCTGGTGGGTTAAGGGTGGATATTGTACCATCACCTGATGGGTTAAGGGTGGATATTGTACCATCACCTGGTGGGTTAAGGGTGGATATTGTACCATCACCTGGTGGGTTAAGGGTGGATATTGTACCATCACCTGGTGGGTAAAGGGTGGATATTGTACCATCACCTGGTGGGTAAGAGTGGATATTGTACCATCACCTGGTGGGTAAAGAGTGGATATTGTACCATCACCTGGTGGGTAAAGAGTGGATATTGTACCATCACCTGGTGGGTAAAGGGTGGATATTGTACCATCACCTGGTGGGTAAAGGGTGGATATTGTACCATCACCTGATGGGTAAAGGGTGGATATTGTACCATCACCTGGTGGGTAAAGGGTGGATATTGTACCATCACCTGGTGGGTAAAGGTGGATATTGTACCATCACCTGGTGGGTAAAGAGTGGATATTGTACCATCACCTGGTGGGTAAAGGGTGGATATTGTACCATCACCTGGTGGGTAAAGAGTGGATATTGTACCATCACCTGGTGGGTAAAGGGTGGATATTGTACCATCACCTGGTGGGTAAAGAGTGGATATTGTACCATCACCTGGTGGGTAAAGGGTGGATATTGTACCATCACCTGATGGGTTAAGGGTGGATATTGTACCATCACCTGATGGGTTAAGGGTGGATATTGTACCATCACCTGTGGGTTAAGGGTGGATATTGTACCATCACCTGGTGGGTTAAGGGTGGATATTGTACCATCACCTGGTGGGTTAAGGGTGGATATTGTACCATCACCTGGTGGGTAAAGGGTGGATATTGTACCATCACCTGGTGGGTAAAGGTGGATATTGTACCATCACCTGGTGGGTAAAGGGTGGATATTGTACCATCACCTGGTGGGTTAAGGGTGGATATTGTACCATCACCTGATGGAGGTGATTTTACATACTGTGGGTAGGTGGATATTGTACCATCACCTGGTGGGTTAAGGGTGGATATTGTACCATCACCTGGTGGGTTAAGGGTGGATATTGTACCATCACCTGATGGGTTAAAGGGTGGATATTGTACCATCACCTGGTGGGTAAAGGGTGGATATTGTACCATCACCTGGTGGGTAAAGAGTGGATATTGTACCATCACCTGGTGGGTAAAGGGTGGATATTGTACCATCACCTGGTGGGTTAAGGGTGGATATTGTACCATCACCTGTGGGTAAAGGGTGGATATTGTACCATCACCTGGTGGGTAAAGAGTGGATATTGTACCATCACCTGGTGGGTAAAGGGTGGATATTGTACCATCACCTGGTGGGTAAAGGGTGGATATTGTACCATCACCTGGTGGGTAAAGGGTGGATATTGTACCATCACCTGGTGGGTTAAGGGTGGATATTGTACCATCACCTGGTGGGTAAAGGGTGGATATTGTACCATCACCTGGTGGGTAAAGAGTGGATATTGTACCATCACCTGGTGGGTTAAGGTGGATATTGTACCATCACCTGGTGGGTTTAAGGGTGGATATTGTACCATCACCTGATGGGTAAAGGGTGGATATTGTACCATCACCTGGTGGGTTAAGGGTGGATATTGTACCATCACCTGATGGGTAAAGGGTGGATATTGTACCATCACCTGGTGGGTTAAGGGTGGATATTGTACCATCACCTGATGGGTAAAGGGTGGATATTGTACCATCACCTGGTGGGTTAAGGGTGGATATTGTACCATCACCTGATGGGTAAAGGGTGGATATTTTACCATCACCTGGTGGGTAAAGGGTGGATATTGTACCATCACCTGATGGGTAAAGGGTGGATATTGTACCATCACCTGATGGGTAAAGGGTGGATATTGTACCATCACCTGGTGGGTTAAGGGTGGATATTGTACCATCACCTGGTGGGTTAAGGGTGGATATTGTACCATCACCTGATGGGTAAAGGGTGGATATTGTACCATCACCTGGTGGGTTAAGGGTGGATATTGTACCATCACCTGATGGGTAAAGGGTGGATATTGTACCATCACCTGATGGGTAAAGAGTGGATAATTTTTCAGCACTTGTTGGATAAAAGATGGATATTTTTCCAGCATTTGGTGGGTAAGAGGTGGATATTTTTCCAGCACCTGCTGGGTAAAGGGTGGATATTTTTCCTGTCTTCCAGGTCAGCATACACGCAGACCTGCAAGTTTCTGAACTCCCTTTTGTGTGTATTCACATGCAGAACATCAAACGTACATGCTGAAGACGCTGTAAAGCCATGCGGGTGGAAACACGACAAAAAACCCAGCATGAGCGCCTGTCAGAGTATAGAGTCTGTGCAGTAACACAGTCCCTCATAGTGTGGGTCAGACAGTGAGCTTACACGCATTTGCTTGGAGCACCTACAAACAATTCCACACGAAAGAACTGAATTTCGGGTTTGATCGTTTGAATCCTCTGTCTTCTGTCACCCCTCCCATTCCATTTCCGATATAAAAATGTGTATTTGACATTGTGGTATCCACAGAGACCCATTCCATGAGTACCCTGACGTGAGAGCCCCACCTGTGTTTGGACCATCTCTACAGTTTGCTGGGCAGACAGCACGATGGACAGGGGACAGTACCAGTAGTATTGGACAGGTCAGTCATATGATGGTAATAATACCCTATGTTATAGTATAGGACAGGTCAGTCTTATGATGATAATAATACCCTGTTATAGTATAGGACAGGTCAGTCATATAATAATAATAATACCCTATGTTATAGTATAGGACAGGTCAGTCTTATGATGATAATAATACCCTATGTTATAGTATAGGACAGATCAGTCTTATGATGATAATAATACCCTATGTTATAGTATAGGACAGGTCAGTCATATGATAATAATAATACCCTATGTTATAGTATTGGACAGGTCAGTCATATGATGATAATAATACCCTATGTTATAGTATTGGACAGGTCAGTCATATGATAATAATAATACCCTATGTTATAGTATTGGACAGGTCAGTCTTATGATGATAATAATACCATATGTTATAGTATAGGACAGGTCAGTCATATGATGATAATAATACCCTATCTCACTTCACATCACAGTAACCCCCTGTGGGGATGCCAGGGGCACTTTAAGTATAAATTGTATCCCCACCTTCTGGAAATTCTGTGCTAGAAATTTCCTCTTTTCTGTCACTCTCTTTGTTTTTGCCTTGCTCCTTTGCTTTCTGTCATTTCTTCCTATCATTTTCTGCCTTGCTAGTCCATTCACCTGTATATGTTCGATAAAGTCGTATGTACTTTTTCTTAGGATTGATATGGGTACATGTATTTAGTGCATTTTTGGCTCTAGGGAGGTGAGATATGCGGAAGCAAATTTTAAGTAATTTATGCCTGTTTTTATATATGTTTGGTGTCCTTAGGTATGCTTATATTTGTATTCGGGTGTGTTTTAAATCCCGTGTGCCTTAAGTTGAATAGAGTGATCAGTGCCAGGGACATCTCCTTAGATTATTTTCTTTTTTTTTTTTCCTGTTGAAGTTTTGTGTTTTGAAGCAGGTATAGCCCTGATATGGCTCTATGCAGTCGGCTGGGCTTTAAACAACAATAACAAACAATAACACCACAGTAAAGGACAGGTCAGAGAATTGACATATATACACTGTCATGTGCGCTAAGACATGAATGATTAAAAACACCACATACACCAGGCTCTTAAGCACATACAGATTTCATGACTTTAAAGCAAATCTGAGAGGCCACGATACACAAATCTGATCTGCTTGGTCTATACAATGTTATTCACAAATTATAATAAAAGGATCACCTTTTCGGAATATAAATTAGAATGAAAGTGAAATGTTGGAAGATATTTGAGACTATGGCACGGTGTAGAAACATTTTTCTACCTGCTACTTAACTCACATGTTTTCAAGTTACTGTTGTCTTGGTTACGTGAAAAATAGATCTTGTGTAACTAGACACTGCTTCTGTGGTGAACTTTTGTGGCTTGAAGTGGTTAGACACTTTAGCAGATTCTGTTAGGAACGTAGGTGAGATCTGATCTGCATAAACAAGGCAAAAATGTTTTTAAAAAAAAGTACATATTTTGACACAATCATACACAGAGAGAGAGAGAGAGAAAGACACACATACACACACACTCACACACACACACACACACACACACACACACACACACACACACACACACACACAACACACACACGCACACGCACGCACACACGAGAGACAGAAAGAGGTAGAGAGAGAGAGAGAGAGAGCACAAATGGTCTCAAAGAGAAGTGCAGAAGCCTGTCTGAAAAGTTTTCAGTCATGATGTCAAGATCAAGAAGAGAAAAGCAGAGATGGGAAGTGAAGTATTTTTTCTTTTTTTTTTTTTTCCCTCAGTACTCTGTCTGATGATATTTGTCTGATGGTATGGGTTCCGTTGTATAAAATTTGTCAAATACCATTGCAGGTGGGGATAGAGGCTCGTGTGACATTTGAGGCGTACACAGGAACACGAGTGACCTCTCACCTGGAGGTCGTCAATGACGGTACCACCTCCATCTTCTTTGACTGGAAGGTAAGCGGGGATGGTTTGTTCTGAACATCTAGATAACACGTCCATTTAAGAGTACGTACATGTGTACTTGTTTTGTACGATTTCAGCATGCATGGCTTTATTGCTTTGTCAAACTCACTAACAAAAACAAAAAAAAGCAGAAAACAAGTGTATACTGGTCTCCCTTTGGAAAGCATTGTACTATAGAACACTTCTACCTGTTTTTTCCCCTATAATTTTACTCCTTATATATGTATTCATGTTTGCCTATCATAGTGGATTTTCTGTGGAATTTTGTGTGTCTGTGTAATTGGTGAGAAATACTTTGAAGTATGTCAATGTATTGTGTAAGCATATATATATATATATGTGTGTGTGTGTGTGTGTGTGTGTGTGTGTGTGAGCATACATATACATTTTTGTGTGGGTGTGTAAGTTTGTGTGTGTGTGTACATGTTTGTGTGGTTACAATGTCAACAGCGTGACCTGGAGAGGTGCACACATGTGATACGCATGAGTACTTGTATGTGTGTGTGATTCCTTTTCTACAATCATACACTAACAAGTGCTCATCCTTCTGTCTGTCCCCCCCATCTGTGTGTGTGTGTTTCAGAAACTGCCAAGGGACAACCCCTTTGATCTTGTGCAGCCACAGACACAGCGCTTCTACTTCAACAATAGCAGCGGTGAGTGTCTGTCCACTCATGGTGTGTTTCATTTTGGGGGGGTTCAGTTTACCATCTTCTGCATTGCCTTTAGGCTGCTGGGCCATACAAGCTCAAGCTCCACGCTTCACGCCTCATGCTTCACATCTTACGGGTGAATAGAAAAATGAACAGACCATGTCTCTCTTGTGCGGGGCCATACAACTCCACTCACGCTTCACGCTTCACGCTTCATGGTTCACGGTTCACAATTCACGCATGAGTGGAGGAGTGGAACCGTCCACTTTTTTCGATGCGTTAAGTTGATGTTTCTGGTTAACATTGGCCATTTCAATTCTCCCTACATGCAGGATGGATGACTACAAAGAAAAATTAATTGAGTTGGTCCGGGTAACGCCCCTCCTCAGGAATATGTGTGCGCCTGACTACAAGGACAAAGATAAAAAAAACAAAAAAACACAAGTTTGGAAAGACTTGAAGATTCTGAATGAACCCAAAGTTAAGAAGATCATGGAATGTACGGTGGAATTCTCCTTGTGATTCTGTAAGTAAGAAATGCTCTCAGCAACATATGCTTTGTCTCATTCGCTTCCTCCTCCTGAGCAAGAGCAAAATCAGGAGGTCTTCTTTGTCGGAAAAATCCATCTTCAGAAAAAGAAACAAACCATGAATATTGTCTCTGATCAGTTGAGCAAACAGCACTGTATTCTGGCACCGTCAACACAAAACATACGCGTGAGCAGTGAGTCGTGAGCTCCTGTGGCCCAGCCCATGAAATGTGAGGCGTGCGGCATGAGGTGTAAGATGTGAGGCATGAGGTGTAAGATGTGAGGCATGAGTTTCTATGGCCCAGCAGCCTTATCCCACAGTCTCCATGCTGCTCATTTCATCTCCCCAGTGCGCTTCTAAACGTTATGACACTTGAGGTCATTGTGAGTGGAAGGCATGAAGGCTGCCACAGAAGCTGGAACAATTTTTCTGCGAAGCTGTGATGATACATGAGAGTGGGGGTGTAGTGATGATGATGAAGTGGACTGGAGATTCTAAAAGATGGAGACTGCATGACAGGGTAGTATTCGCTGACAAGGTGTTGAAATTGGGAAGAGGGAAGAAGATGGGGATCTATAAAGCACAAACCAGCACCAGAGAAAATGGGATAAAGTAATCAGAATGTGTATTTAGTACAATCAGACAAGACAGCAGCATCATCAGTGAGTGTCTTATCTGGTTGTATTCAGTAAGCGTTTTGATTCTTTTTTTCGTGATTTTTTTTTTTTTCTGGTTTCTGTGTGCTTGAACGCAGGCAGTCACACTTGTTTTGGATATGAAACACAAAGTTGACACCACCTGAATTAACTGGAGCATTACGATGTTCAGCAAACAGGCCAGTTTTTATGTTATGTGAACTAGAGATGACTTGACTTGAGTCTGCAGCTTTTGTCAACAAAGCCAGCCCAGCCCACCCGCATGAAAATGGTGGCCTTGATGAGAGTCGAACTCAATCTCTGCATTATCAGCATGGTGGTCAAACCCACTGAGCTAACAGGCCACTATGATGTCACCAGTAGAGAGTATAGTTTGCTTTTTGTCTGCAAGTCACGGTGTGTGTGTATTTGAATGTGTTGCTGTGCATGCGTGTGTGTATGTGTGTGTGTGTGTAGTTGTTATCATATTTGTACCGGTGTGTTATTTCCAAAAGAGACTGCGTATGCTGTGTGATTTAGAGTGTGTGTGTTGTGTGTGTGTGTGTGTGTGTGTGTGTGTGTGTGTGTGTGTGTGTGTGTGTGTGTATGTGTGGTGTGTGTGTGTGTGTGTGTGTGTGTGTGTGTGTGTGTGTGTGTGTTTGTATGTTTGTGTGTGTCTCTGTGTGTGTGTATGTGTGTGTGTGTATGTCTCTCTCTCTCTCTGTCTGTGTGTTTGTGTGTGTGTGTGTGTGTGTGAGAATATCTGTACAATAGTTATTATATTTGTACTGATATGCTGTTTCCAAAAGAGGCTGCATATACTGTATTTCAGATCATGTGTGTGTGTGTGTGAGATCATTGATACCATGATGTATATTTCTACAGGTGTGATATTACCTGGAGAGACACTATACGTGTGCCCTTTGTCTTCAAATCGGAATGTGTGTGTGCTTGTGTATGAATGTGTGTGTGCTTGTGTATGAATGTGTGTTTGTGGTCATTGATACCATAACATATATTTCTACAGGTGTGATATTACCTGGAGAGACACTGCGTGTGCCCTTTGTCTTCAAATCGGAATGTGTGTGTGCTTATGTATGAATGTGTGTGTGCTTGTGTATGAATGTGTGTGTGCTTGTGTATGAATGTGTGTGTGCTTGTGTGTGAATGTGTGTGCTTGTGTATGAATGTGTGTGTGTGTGGTCATTGATATCATGATGTATATTTCTACAGGTGTGATATTACCTGGAGAGACACTACGTGTGCCCTTTGTCTTCAAGTCGGAGTGTGTGTGTGCTTGTGTATGAATGTGTGTGTGCTTGAATGTGTGTGTGTTTGTGTATGAATGTGTGTGTGTGGTCATTGATACCATAACATATATTTCTACAGGTGTGATATTACCTGGACAGACACTGCGTGTGCCCTTTGTCTTCAAGTCGGAGTGTGTGTGTGCTTGTGTATGAATGTGTGTGTGTGGTCATTGATACCATAACATATATTTCTACAGGTGTGATATTACCTGGAGAGACACTGCGTGTGCCCTTTGTCTTCAAATCGGAGTGTGCCGGTGTGTTCGCGGAGCAATGGATGCTGGAGACACGTCCCGTGCTGTGTGGTGGTGCCGCCCTGGTGTTGACGCTAAGAGGCGTGGCACTGCAGGAAGACAAGTTCCAACAGCAGCGAGTGGAGCTGGAGGTGAGTGCTGAAAGCTGTTTTTAGAGTTATACAATTACAACATGGACTTTGATTTATCTTCTTTTTGCTTTTTTTGTTTTTTTGTTTGTTTTGTTTTTGGTTGCTAAATTTGTGACATTGTTCCATGCCGTTTTGTTTTTGCTGCTAAATTTGTGACATTGTTCCATGCCGTTTTGTTTTTGCTGCTAAATTTGTGACATTGTCCCATCGGTATTGATACCCACACCTCTTATTTTAGCTCCTCAGTAACTGCTAAACTCAAATTTGTTCAGTTAGAATCTCAGTGCCAGGAGGGTGTGAAGAGCATGCAAAAATTTGGAAGTCGTGGTACCAGGGTCATGGTCACTGAAGCTTCTTCAAGGCTGCAGTGACCTCGAAAAGTACAATATCTGGATTTTCTGTAATTCTGTTTAACCTTAAGAGTGCCTTGCTACCTGCTTAGTCGTTCTGGAATGGGCAGATCACTGACTCTCCTGTCACTGAGATGATTGCCGTTTTGGAACACTGGTCAGGTATCTCTCTCTCATGAAAGTTCTTACTTTGTTTGCGAATCATAAACTTGTTAACTTTAGACCTATCAAGATTCCCTTGAATCCAGTAATAGCGGGGGAACCTGTCATATCACCCGAAAGTGTATTTTTCAAAGCAGTTTTAGTGACTGTACTGAAGTGTGATCAACAATGTGAAGCAAGCAGATTGGTGACTCCTCATCTGAGTGAGAATATGAGCAGTACAAAATGTTGTTCCTTCATGAAGTTAGCTGCTGTTCTGGGACATTTAGAGCCAATGCTTGATGAAGATTAAAAAAATAAACAGTAGTCTGATGGTTCTTTGGGAGAGGAGGATGAAGAGGATGAGGAATATCAGCTTCCGGCAGTCTGCAGAGGGTGTCTTAATTATTGGAAGAGATATTGACCAGGATTAAAACCTGAACTCTGTCTTGACATTCGTGTGGTGGTTCTGTCAGCAGTGTGATGAGCAATCGATCTACAGTTACTGGGTGTAGGTCAGGATTCGAACCCTGAACTGTTTTGACTGGTGTATGGTTACTGTGTCAACAGCGTGACCTGGAGAACAAGCAGTCCTTACAGTTGGTGTCTGGTGTGGGTCATTCAGCCCTGAACTGTGTTTTGACTGTTGTATGGTTACTATGTCAATAGCATGACCTGGAGACCAAGCTGTCCTTACAGTTGGTGTCTGGTTATGGGTCATTCAGCCCTGAACTGTTTTGACTTTGTATGGTTACTATGTCAACAGCGTGACCTGGAGACCAAGCTGTCCTTACAGTTGGTGTCTGGTTATGGGTCATTCAGCCCTGACCTGTGTTTTGACTGTTGTATGGTTACTGTGTCAACAGCGTGACCTGGAGAGATGTTTTGACTGTTGTATGGTTACTATGTCAACAGCATGACCTGGAGAGGTGTTTTGACTGTTGTGTGGTTACTATGTCAACAGCATGACCTGGAGAGGTGTTTTGACTGTTCACTGCTGTTCCAACCCTTCCCTTTAGTTGCTGAGCCGAGCGCGCTAACCTATGCATGACCCGACCATGATGCCTGCCTTCCCTGGGCAGATTGTTTATATATCGCCTGTCAGCAGCCATAGCTGACATCTGGTGTTTAACTGGGGGAAATGGGTATGACTTTAAATGCTACATTTTTTTTAAAGCGCTTTGGCCAAACTAGAGTGTATTGTAGATAGCTGGATGGCCAGAACCACGAGCTTGAAAATGACACCAAACACGAATATGTTTGACTGTCAAAGCAGACTGCAGTGTTAGTTCAAATACATGTACAATCACAAGTACGGAAACGGATAATTTCCGATTTCACAAAATTTTGCTGTTTTAAACCGCCGTTATTGCAGTCCTGACAGTTTCCATGCACACAGAATAACATGCCACACAAACTACAACATGCCAGCGTGCACCTCCACTTACTTGAAAGTTTTCGACCTGAACCTGAGAGGAGAGGTGCGCGTTTTGATTACTCCACTGAATTGGGGTCAAGAGGTTGGTCATCACACTGCCGGGTGTGTGTTGAATGCAGGTTGAAGTTTTAATACAGTAATGAATAGTGTACACTGAACTGCACATGTCAGTCAATTTGTTGTGAGCTTCTCTTTCTCTTGGCTGGCCTTCCTCCCTTTGTTTGACTGACAAACACGGAGCAAACGGAACACTGGTGTACAGACAAGGCTGCATCAAAGTTAACCCACATCGGTGCCGCCTTCTCCACATCAGACAGACTGGTTTTCATTATTGTTTTCGATGGAACAGACGACATCTTCAGTTTTCTCAGCCGTGCATAGCACTATGAGCACATACTGACAGAGAATGGGAGCCCTGGGCTTTGTTTGTTTTTTGTTTTTTTTGCTGGAACGCCCACCACATGCTCGACACAAAGACTGAAGTCTCTCATTGTGCAAAAATGCAATGTGTTCATAAACAACAGCCATTGTTCAATTATACACACAGCACTTAACACTAATACGTAAGGAAAGAATTTACGATCGAAACAACAAAACTGTTCAGTTCTCTCACAACAGTGCTCTGAGTACAAGACTGAATGATGTGATGTTCAAAGCAGATTATAGTGAGTAACTTATCCTTAAACTTTCACTTAACTTCATACACATCAACACTTCAGCATCACATATATATTTGGAAACCAGTCTCCAAGTCAACGCCAAAAAAAATAAATAAATAAATAGATGAAATAAAACGAGAACAAAAGGATGAGAAAACGATAAAAAATATAAAAAAAGGGGGGGGGGGGGGAACAAAAAATCAGCATCACTGGAATTAGAAGTTTTAACACGTGAAGAATACACGTTTTAACAAAAAAGCACAGCAGCTGAACACATAGTCACTGCAAAAGTTTGTAGATTACAAACTTCAGCCAATGGTACAAATTCTAATTCTTAGACGTAATGCAGGCACTTAGAACAAACTTGTAAATCACAAAAAATCAACATCCAGATATCTTAGGTTCCGTGTCTACAGACAGGAGAAGAGGGGGTGAAATGACCCAGTTTTAATACAGACAAAGAAGGGATTCATCCGCAGCTACTGCCGTGACCCCGTCTCGACCCCGTATCCCTCCCCTTTCCCCACTCTGGAATGCCAGGCTTTGCAGGCCTACAGCTGCTGTCCGCAGGTAAACTAAAGAGAACGATTTGGCCAGTTTTGCACAGCCGTGTGTTGTATGGTTACTGTGTCAACAGCGTGACCTGGAGAGGTGTTTTGACTGTTGTATGGTTACTATGTCAACAGCGTGACCTGGAGAGGTGTTTTGACTGTTGTATGGTTACTGTGTCAACAGCGTGACCTGGAGAGGTGTATTGACTGTTGTATGGTTACTATGTCAACAGCGTGACCTGGACAGGTGTTTTGACTGTTGTATGGTTACTATGTCAACAGTGTGACCTGGAGAGGTGTTTTGACTGTTGTATGGTTACTATGTCAACAGTGTGACCTGGACAGGTGTTTTGACTGGTGTATGGTTACTATGTCAACAGCATGACCTGGAGAGGTTTTTGACTGTTGTATGGTTACAATACTATGTCAACAGTGTGACCTGGAGAGGTGTTTTGACTGTTGTATGGTTACTGTGTCAACAGCGTGACCTGGAGAGGTGTTTTGACTGTTGTACGGTTACTATGTCAACAGCATGACCTGGAGAGGTGTTTTGACTGTTGTATGGTTACTATGTCAACAGCATGACCTGGAGAGGTGTTTTGACTGTTGTATGGTTACTATGTCAACAGCGTGACCTGGAGAGGTGTTTTGACTGTTGTATGGTTACTGTGTCAACAGCGTGACCTGGAGAGGTGTTTTGACTGTTGTATGGTTACTGTGTCAACAGCGTGACCTGGAGAGGTGTTTTGACTGTTGTATGGTTACTATGTCAACAGCGTGACCTGGAGAGGTGTTTTGACTGTTGTATGGTTACTATGTCAACAGCATGACCTGGAGAGGTGTTTTGACTGTTGTATGGTTACTATGTCAACAGCGTGACCTGGAGAGGTGTTTTGACTGTTGTATGGTTACTATGCCAACAGCGTGACCTGGAGAGGTGTTTTGACTGTTGTATGGTTACTATGTCAACAGCGTGACCTGGAGAGGTGTTTTGACTGTTGTATGGTTACTTTGTCAACAGCATGACCTGGAGAGGTGTTTTGACTGTTGTATGGTTACTATGTCAACAGCGTGACCTGGAGAGGTGTTTTGACTGTTGTATGGTTACTGTGTCAACAGCGTGACCTGGAGAGGTGTTTTGACTGTTGTATGGTTACTATGCCAACAGCGTGACCTGGAGAGGTGTTTTGACTGTTGTATGGTTACTATGCCAACAGCATGACCTGGAGAGATGTTTTGACTGTTGTATGGTTACTATGTCAACAGCGTGACCTGGAGAGGTGTTTTGACTGTTGTATGGTTACTATGTCAACAGCGTGACCTGGAGAACAAGCAGTCCTTACAGTTGGTGTCTGGTTGTGGGTCATTCAGTCCTGAACTGTGTTTTGACTGTTGTATGGTTACTATGTCAACAGCGTGACCTGGAGAACAAGCAGTCCTTACAGTTGGTGTCTCAACTACTGGAGGAGATGGTGGCAGGAATTCGAACCCCTCAGCGTTGTCCCTCCCCTCTTGATGCCTACATCACTGAAGAGGAAATCTTCCAGCGTAACAATCCTGGCGTGAGTCTGTTTCAGTAAATATCAGAGAATAATAATAATAATAATAATATTATATATTAAATAATAATAATAGTAATAGTAATAACAATAATAGTAATAATGATGATGATAATTTGGGGTTTGCTGGCTGCCATAACTCATTTAACTCACTGGCTACATACGATTATGCCCCTTGCCGTTCCCCTGATACGCACTATTTGTATAGGTAATGAGAAAAATTCTCATACAAACAAATGAAAACAGAGAGTTTTGAAATTTGGCAGGTCATGTATTAAAAGATTGGTGTACAATGTGCTGAAATTTCAACTGTCTAACCCTCATGGTTTGCTGAGTAATGGTACAAGTAAAACTAGAGACATTTTCAGGTGAAAAATATCTTACAAAATACACAGTCAGGTCAATGCATCAGTTCCAACAGTCACATTTTGAATGAAATTTCATAAAATCCAATGTGCATACACTCCACGTGCATTGAAGGAAGAGATCTTGTTGAACAGCGCTGAGTTGTTGAGTATTGTTCTGCCATTTGCTTTTCCGTCATCTGCTTTGCTGCGGAGATAGTGGGTGGTGAACTTTGCACTATCCACACACTAACTGCATAGTACAGTGACCTTATGGCCTGAAATGAGGCTATGAAATGACCAAAGAATCTATTTCTGGCTATCAGTTTTGGTTAACGGAAATACTGAAAGCCCCGTGAATTTTCAAAACTCAAGTCGGATTTCT
>JAPXFY010000035.1:30929134-30944134 GCA_030674185.1 Monoplex corrugatus
CACAAATGTCTTGGTATCTGCCAGATACAAGAACTAAAGACATCTGCAGTGTTGGTCGTGACATTTGGACAACATGCTGAGTGACTTAACCATACAGTAGAGGAGGAAATCTATATGTGCGCGCGTGTGTGTGTGTGTGTGCGTGTGCGCGTGTGTGTGTCTGTGTGTGTGTGTGTGTGTGCATGCGTGCGTGCTCGTGTGTGTGTGTGTGTGTGTGTGCATGCGTGCGCGCTCGTGTGTGTGTGTGTGTGTGTGTGTGTGTGTATATGTGTGTGTGTGTGTGTATGTGTGTGTGTGTATATGTGTGTGTGTATATGTGTGTGTGTGTGTGTGTGTGTGTGTGTGTGTGTGTGTGTGTGTGTGTGTCTGGTGTGTGTGTGTGTGTGTTTCAGTCACAAACTGTTGACAGAAGCAATAGACACGATGGTCAGTCAGTCATCGGTCATACGTCAAACAATGGGAATGGCAGCGCGGGAGATGGGCGACATCATGGAAGAAAGTGAGTTTTTCCTTTGTTTTACGGGTATTACAAATGTTATCACACGTGCTGCAGATGTTATGTTGTTCTATGCCATTGGATTGACTAGTATTTTAAAACGAGTGCGACTGCCCGCGCCCAAGCAAACAGGAACCAAAAGAACAAGAAAACCAATGCAAGCGTGTATTCAACAAAACAAGACAAGACAAGCGCAAATTTTCGGCCAACCAGCCTTTGTCAAGCGCGAACGCGTGGTCACAAACAGACCACAAACACCAAACAACGGATAATAAAAAGAGGACTAGAAACTTCCGGACTCTTTTTATCCACTGGACGAGGCGGCAGGGAAGTTTTTAGTCCTCTTTTTATTATCCATTGTTTGGTGTTTGTGGTCTGTTTGTGACCGTGCGTTCGCGCTTGACAAAGGCCGGTTGGCCAAAAATTTGCGCTTGTCTTGTCTTGTTTTGTTGAATACGCGCTTGCTTTGGTTTTCTTGTTCTTTTGGTTCCTAGTATTTTAAATCAGCATAAATTTATTTGTAACGCAAACATTGCGTTTGGGGTTTCAGGTTGATTTTATTTTTTTAAGTTGGGGTGGATATATGGGAAAGGGGGTGTTTGGTGTACATCTCTTTGTGTGTGTGTGATGTTTGTTTAGTTGTGGAGAGAAACGCAACTGTTGAAGTGAAGATGTTATACGTAATCCTGGTTTACATGTTTAGTTTGTTTTGAAATCTTATTTGTCTTCGTGAGGAATGTCGGGGTTTTTTTTCAAGATTTTTTTTTTTTTTTTTTGCAATTGGTGAATAGGGCGCAGGAGTGAAAAGGTTAATCTTAAAGACACTAGACTCCAGTTCCATGTCACTGGGCCAGAAACAGAGATGGATTTCTTTTCGCAAATAGTTAGAGAGAATCAAGGTAGGCCATATGTATATGTTGGCCATTAAGGTGAAGGAGTATAAGTGTTCATGGTTATTTATCATTTGTGTTTCTCACACCATTTTTGACCGTTTTCCAAACTCAGGATGGTCAGCGCGGCCACGAAGAAATACGATAGCTTCTAATTCTTCAGCTGGTATGATGTCCTTGTTTAGATCACAAGATTCCCTACCCTTTGGATTTTTTTTTTTTTTTTCCTGAATCAGTCCCTTGGTTTTTTTGCACTGCTGCCTGTGGGATTTCCATCCAGGCCCCCTGCACCTTTCTTTTCTTTTTCTGTTTTATTTGCCGATTTGTTCATTTATAGATCTCGTCATTTGTTTGGGTCTGTCAGGGGGTTGGCGTATGGGTTTTGTTGCTGCTTTGTTTTGTGTGTTGTTGGTTGGTTTTGTATTAGTGTTTGTTTCTTTTTGGTAATAGTAGATTGACCTGTGAAAGTTCAGGTTTCTCTTCCTTTGGGGGGGGGGGGGGGGGGAATGCATTCCCAGACATGTATTTCTCTTTACCTTCTGAAAGGGCATGTAGGTTATTCCTTGGAATTTTTCCAGGGACAACTGTACTTCTTTATCACCTTGGATCGTTAACCTTCTGACTCCCGCACCCTACCCACCAACTGCAAAATCTTAACTCTTTGGCTGTCTCATCCTGTCCACTAGCTTCCTGCAGGAAGCTGGTGGATAGGGTGAGGGAATCAAAGGGTTCAGTTTTGCTTTGCTGACTTGGTTGACAGTGCAAGATGCTGGTGGACAGGGTGCGGGAGTCAAAAGGTTAACATGCACTGAATGCATGCTGCGCGCAGGACCTTGATTCATTGCCTTATCCAAAATGACTAGCACCCAGACCACCACTTCAAATCTAGTGGAAAAGGGGGAGAAAACTCCTGTCTGATCCATGACTCAAACCCAGGTTTCTTACGTCCTAGCCAGGTGCTTTAACCCTTTAACACCCGCACCCTGTCCACCAGCATCCATTCTAGCAAAGCAAAAACTTAACCCTTTGACTCCCACATCCTATCCACCATTTTCCTATAGGAAGCTGATGGATAGAGTGAGGGAGTCAAAGGATCGAGTTTTGGCAGTCGGTGGACAGTTTCTGAAATTTTGCAGGGGTTAGAGGGTTAAACACTAGGCCACACAAACTACTTGTACAGGTTTTGTTTTGTTTGCTTATTTGTTGTTATTGTTGTTCAGCTGATTGGTTTAGAGGGGATGTGTGTACATGTGTAGTGGGAGCGGTTATTCATCACGTTTTCTTTGTTTTTTTTTTAATGCACTTTGTTTCTCTTGGGTTATGATTTGTTTTGTTTGTTTTGGTAAGAGAGAGCTGTTCATTTTGTCTTGTTTTTGTTTGTCGTCTGTGTTTTGTTTAGAATGCAGTTTGTTTCTCTGTATTTTGACCCACTTGTGCTGTTTTTCCTTTTATGTTTTTCTGTCTGTCTTGTTTCCTCCCCCCCCCCCTTTTTTTTTTTCTCTTCCTTTTTTTTCTCCTCCCTCTCCCCCATCCACCCCCACCCCCACCTTGTGCAGAGGGTTTTTTGGTTTGCTTCTCCCTCCCACTTTTTTCCTGTTATGTTTTTAACTTACATGTTTTCCCTTTTTCTGAGTCATTTTGTTGATCCCCGTACATAACCTTCTCTTTGATCTGTACCCAAAAAGTTGGACTTTTCTTTCTCATGGGGTGCCTTATGTTGGTTTTTCTTTGATACTTCACAGTCTTTCTGCCCTGTAGAGACTTCCGGAATTCCATGTTTTGGAAGTAGTACTGATCAGTATGATAGCTGAATTAGTCCATTGGTCTTCTGTGTTCTGAATCTTGATTTTAACCCTTTGACTCCCGCACTCTGTCCACCAACATCCTGCATGGTCAACCATGCTAGCAAAGCAAAGACTCAGTCCTTTGATGCCCTCACCCTGTCCACAAGCTTTCCCCAGGAAGCTGGTGGATAGGGTGAGGGAATCAAAGGGTCACGTTTCTGTAGGTGGTGGATAGGGTGCGAGAGTCAAAGGGTTAATCCTGCCTGGTAGTGCCTATCAAGTAAAGGGCAGAGATATTTTCCAGTCTCCCAGGTCAGTGTACGAGCAGACCTGCTGTGGCCTGAAGTCTTCTAAGTGTGTGTGCACTTACATGCAGAGCATCACATGCGCATGTTAAAGATCGTGTAAGCCATGTTGGTGTTCATTGGCTTACGGAAACATGAAAATCCGCAGCATGTACACTCCTGAAAATAGAGTTTGATTGCCTGCATGGTGGTGTAATCCACTGAAGACAAACTATGCAGACTGTGCAACAACATAATGCTTGCGCAGTGTGGCAGAGTTTCAGATTCAGTTTCAGTTTCAGTTTCAGTTTCTCAAGATGACATCTCCACGCTCAGAATGAATTCCATATGCACTAACATCACAGGCGCCATGTGATGGAGAGATCCAGAATGATCACGGCACAAGCCTTAAACCTGCACATAAACCCATGAGCTGGCCAGGTTCTGAGGTCTTACCTAGATAGTTCCATAACCTTGGGGTCATAGGAGAGTGAGGTGGCAGGGACCTCAACTTTCCCCAGGGCCAGCACCTCGAGTGTGGCTAAGACAGCCAATGCATACACAAATCAAAAACAAAACTGCTTTGAGCATTTGAAAAAAAAAAAAAAGGAAAAAAGCTGAAGTAGTACATTGTATCATGTAGACTATATGACTATGCTTGCTTCTCAGCTTTAGTTCTTCATAACGCTAAAGAATATCTGGAAGATGCATTTGAACAGTTGGATGATTGAAAGCAAGTGTGGGCTTAACCCTTTGACTCCTGCACCCCGTCCACCAGCGTCCCGCATTGTCAACCATGCTACCAAAGCAAAAACTTAACCCTCTGATTCCCTCACCCTATCCACCAGTTTCCTGCAGGAAGCTGGTGGATAGGGTGAGGGAATCAGAGGGTTAAGTTTTTGAAGTTGGCGGATAGGGTGCGGGAGTCAAAGGGTTAATGCAGCTGGAGCAAAAAGAAAAAAAAATTTTTTTTCATTTTTAATTGATCAGCAACAATCACGACCTGGATTCTTACCAGTGATTTGACCACACAGTTATTGGGAACCGAAATACAAAATAATCAGAATGCGTATTTGACAAGACAAGACAAGACAAAAAAGACAAGACAAGACAAGACAAGACAAGACAAGATAGGCACACACAGTGATTAATTCCACTTGCGAAAATGTTGAACTGTTCTTTTCACTGTCTGATACAGGATAACAGGAGACATTGGTATGAAGGTTTGATTGAATGCAGAAGACGAAAGTTTAATATGATTTTGTGCGTTGGCTTTTTATTATCCACCTTGCTCCTAGTCTTAGGCCAGTAGGGAACGCTAGGGTTTTGTATGATGCTGACTTGAGTGTGATTGGCTATAGTTATGCGGAGCAGAACATTTTTTTGTGTGTATGTGTGTGTGAATTTGACTTATGCAGATGGATTCCCCTCCCCCTTCCTCCCCCCCCTTTTTCTCTTTGATTTTTCTTTGTCAGTAGTTTCTTTTCTTTTTTGTTTTTGGCTTGTTTTATTTGGTTTGATTTGTTGTTGTTTTTTTCATTTGATCTATTGTTCTTTCTTGATTGCCTTTTTCCAGTTCAACACAGTACAGTTGATATTGTGTGTCATTCATGGTTTACTGTTAGCAGAACAAGACAGTACTAATTTATAAATGGTATTGATATTGGCATTGACATTTCATTCAATTTTGTTAGAATTGTAGTAATTTTGTTACCAGTTAAACATGATTCTAGTCTGCTTTTCTCCCCATTCAAATATTGCCTTTAGTGTTAGATTTTTTTTTGTTTTCAGTTTAGTCATTTTTTGTTAGAAATATTGTGGTTTTGTGTATGGTGATAATGACTACTGATACAGTGCTCATCTCAGCTAGAACCCCCATGGGGATGCCAGGTTCTCTTTTAGTATAAACAGTCTCCCCACCTTCTGGAAATTCTGTGCTAGAAATTTCATCTTTTCTGTCGCTCTCTTTGTTTCTACCTTGTTCCTTTGCTTTCTGTCATTTCTTCCTATAATTTTCTGCCTTGCTGGTCCATTCCTATTGTTCAATAAAGCCTTATATACTTTCTCCTAGGATTGATAATTGGGTACCTGTTTTAAGTGCTTTTTGGTTCTAAGGAAATGTGATGTGTAGAACCAGTTTTAGGTCCGTTTGTATGTTTTAGAGTCCATAGTTATGTTACATTTATGTTCAGATGTGTGTTTTTAAATACCCTGGTGATAGAGTGGTTAACATCAGGGGCATATCTTTAGATTATGTGTGTGAATGCAATGTTTGAAAATATTAGTACTTAATTTTCTTTCCCAGGCGTTTTTTTTTTTCCTTCAGTGAGACGTAGTGTACTTTTTGAGATGGTCATATCCCTGATACGGCTCTGCGCAGTCATCTAAATTTTAAGCAGCAATAACAATCTGACACACAGCCATTGTAGTTGCACTGTGGTTTTAGTTGTACATAGATCATTCCCAAGCAAGATGTGTCTCTATATACTGTAGTACATAGTCAAATTCCTTGTCTCCTTTTTTCAAAACTTAAAACCAAAAGACCAGGGTGTGGACAAGAAAGACTCCAGAGGAAGTCGCAGAAGAAGCCGAGCCGCCACCTTCACTGACTTGGGTGAGAGGGTGACGGGATGTACTTCTAGCCGGTGGGAATATTGGTTGTACGCTTTGGGTTCACCGACGTTAGGGGCAGTGCGGATGGATGTGTCAGGTTTCGAGTGCCGTGACAGCTGTGGTACAACCCCTAAACCAAGGAAAGTCATGTGTTGTGTTTTGAACGCCTACCCACAGGCATCATGTAGGTGTAGCTTTGCGTGTGTTTCTGCATACTGTTTGTGGAAGTCTCATGATAAGATAATCTTGAGATTGTTAAGGTTAAAAGCAAAATGGTGTCTCACTGGATCAAGTCCTCTGTGTTTAAGGAGGAAATAATGTTAACACCAGGGACACTATGGCTATCCACAGTCATGGTAAAAATACCAGGATGATCCTCTGTTTCCATGCCCACCAAAGGCAGCGAATGCAGACTGTGCAGTGACATTGTGCGTGCGCAGTGTGGGCCCAACAACCACAAAAAGTGCATCTATGCAATCAGTGTAATGTTACTCAAATGTGCATGCATGTGCATGCTCACACACACACACACATAATAATAATAATAATAATAATTACAATATTTATATAGCGCAAAATTGATAAAATCAAATCTAATATAGCTGGAGACAGGATTTCTGAATCAAGGATTTCTGATTGATTCATACCATTCATGCCCAGACTTCAAATAGCATATCTTCTTTATCAAATATTTCTGATGCCTTTTGGTGAATGCACATCCCATGGTTTATCATTCGTGGCGTGGCCCCGACTGGTCCCAAACTGGTATCGCCGCTGTCTCACCACTTGACTTGGTGATGCTTCATCCGCACTGCCCCTCAGACTTACGCTACGCCTTTTAGGATTGCAGAGTGGTGTAGAGTTAGCTGCGTGGGTGCTGGTCTGTGCTTGATATGCTGTGCCAATTGTTTATTTGTTTGTAACGTAGGTTGTTACCCCTGTTGGTACTGTGGGTGATTTTTTTTGTAGTTATACATAGTCACAGCATTATTTATGGTTGTGGGATACTGCGGACATCCTCTGTTCTGTCTGTTCTGTCTGTCTGTCTGTCTCTCTGTCTGTCTCTCTGTCTTTCTGTCTCACTCCTCTCTTCTTGTTCTTCTCCTTCTCTCTCTCTCTTTCTCTCTCACTCCCTCTCTCTTCTTGTTCTTCTCCTTCTCTCTCTCTCTCTCTCTCTCACTCCCTCTCTCTTCTTGTTCTTCTCCTTCTTCAGTCCATCTGTCATCTTCTTTTCTTTTTTTCAGCATACTTGTATCTTTTCCTGCAAGCTTTCCTGTAGATTTTGTTGAGCGGTTAGATGCACTGCTGCTTTGCCTTTACTTTTGATGAGAGAGAGAGAGTATTGGAGAGTGAAGGGCAGTACTGTGATGAGTACTAGCTGTTCGTTTTGAAACGGTATTTGCTAGTCAGGCATTTTTTTGATTCGTGTTTCCCAGTACAAGCCTAGTACTAAGTGTATTATTTCACAGAAATTCTTTTAAAAACTCATTCTTTGTAAATCAATTTTTTTTTTCATTTGGGTATGACTCCTCAAACAGTCAGTCCTGTGGTCTGACTGAAGGATGTGTGGTTTTCATCAAGCCAGTTTAACCCTTTGACATTCACACCCTACCCACCAACTGCTAAAACTTAACACTTTGACTCCCTCATCCTTTCCACCAGCTTCCTGCAGGAAGCTGGTAGACAGGGTAAGAGAGTCAAAGGGTTAAGATAAGGTGAGGAAGTCAAAGGGTTAAGTTTGTGCAGCTGGTGGATAGGGTGTGGAAGTCAAAGGGTTAAAGATGATACATTTTTATGGAATGGCTAGTGCTTCCTGCACAGTTTAGGATTTATATTGTCTGTGTGGATTTAACAGGTATATTTAGTTATGTGGGTGGTCTTTGTTACACTGTGAATTGTGACGATGATGTGTTGATGGGTATGACGGCCAGGTGGTTAGGATGTCAGCTTCCTTTGGTAGATCCAAGTTGAAACCTGTGTGGTAACACGTGGTAGGCTATAGGTAAAAGGTGGACATTTTTTCCCCTTTTTACCCAAGATACACATAGTTACACACATTGAAAACCCTTGAAGCCATGTTGGTGTTCAGTGGCTTATGAACGCATGAAAATAACCTCCATTCACACCCACTGAAGATGGAATATGTAGACTGTGCAGCAACCTTATGCCTGCACAGTTTGGGTCAGACAGTGTGCATACACACATCTGAAAAAAATCTTGCTGGACACTGGTGAGAGGGGAGCTTGTACTTGCGTTGAGTCATGTTTTAGGTTTAATCTTTTCTTTGCCGCACCCTGTCCACCAGCATCCTGCATTGTCAACCATGACAGCAAAGTGAAAACTTAACCCTTTGACTCCCTCACTCTGTCTACCAGCCTTTTGCGGGAAGCTGGTGGATAGGGTGAGGAAGTCGAAGGGTTAAGTTTTTGCAGTCGGTGATAAGGAGCGATAGTCAAAAGCTTAATGGAGTAGTGAACTGTCAATTTGTTTTTTGTGACGTGTTGACAGCACTGAGATGACCCACCTCGAGAGGCTGAGCTCAAAATAAAATAAAAGCAAACTTGGGTTATTTGTTTTGGTCACCAGTGGTCTGTTTTACTTTTAGACTAGTAATGGTGGTCAGGAATGAGGGGGGTGCTGTTGGCTTTTTTGTGGTGTTTTTGGTGTTTTTTGGTGGTGTTGTTTGTTGGTTGGTGGTTGTTTGCTTGCTGGCTTGCTCGTTGGGTTAGGTTGGTTGGGTTGTTGGTTGGTTGTCCTATTATTTGTCATGGTGTTCTG
Source organism: Monoplex corrugatus (assembly GCA_030674185.1). NCBI lineage: Eukaryota > Metazoa > Mollusca > Gastropoda > Littorinimorpha > Ranellidae > Monoplex > Monoplex corrugatus. The sequence goes on from JAPXFY010000035.1 coordinate 30,937,980, forward strand.
TGAAAGAGATATTTTGTGGGATTTAGTGGTTGGTTACCTAGCTGGCTGGTTGGTTGGTTAGTTGGTAGGCTGGCTGGCTGGTTGAGTGGTTGTTTCCTGGCTAGTTGGTTGGATGGTTGGTTAGTTGGTTGGTGGGCTGGCTGGCTGGTTGAGTGGTTGTTTCCTGGTTGATTGGTTGGTTGGCTGGTTGGTAGGCTGGCTGGGCTGGTGTTGAGTGGTTGTTTCCTGGCTATTTGGTTGGTTGTTGGATGGTTGGTTAGTTGGTAGGCTGGCTGGCTGGTTGAGTGGTTGTTTCCTGGTTGGTTGGTTGGTTGGTTGGTTGGCTGGTTGGTTGGTTGGTTGGTCTGGTTGGTTGGTTGGCTGGTTGGTTGGTTGGCTGGTTGGTTGGCTGGTTGGTTGGTTGGCTGGTTGGTTGGTTGGCTGGTTGTTGGTTGGTTGGTTGCTGGTTGTTTCCTGGCTGCTTGTGTAAAGTGAAACGAAATGGTTTACTGTGGTTAGATCTTGGATTTACTAGATATTGGATTATTTAAACAAAACAATCAAATCAATTTGTTTAAAATTTAGTTTTGTCTAGATTTGTTTTCACAATGTATTCCGCCTGTGTGTTCTGTTTTCATTTATTTTGGTTGTTTTTTTTTTTATTCTGTTAATCTTACCTCTGTAGGTTTTCACCAATTTTGATTTTAACATTGATTTAAAAAAAAAAAAAGATGTGTACTGGATGATTATCTCTGTTTATTGTGTAAGTTGATTTGCAGTATGTTTACTTTTGCAAGGTGACCTTCCAATGTGTATCATACTGCCCCCCCCACCCCCCACCCCCACCCCACCCCCACACACACATCTTTTTTTTAAATGTAACATCGCAGATTTTTGCTTTTAGTTTTAACTTAAATCTAACTTAAATCAATTTTGATTTGAACATTATATCTCCTTTGTTCTAGATTTATTTTTTTTACAGTGTTTTCATTTTTGTGTGTATCTTTGTTTTTGTTTTGTTTTGTTTGTTTGGTAGTGGAATGTAGATATTGATGGAGTGCATTTCTCCATTTCACACCAATAGATCACTCATAAGGAAGATTAGGAAAAGACAAGCAACATTTATAGGCCATTTTATGAGGAAGGGGGATTTGGAGCACCTGGTCACAACGGGAAAGCTGGAGGGAAAGAGAGCACCAGGTAGACCCAGGGAGAGAATGCTGGACGGACTTGCAGAGTGGCTGGGGATGAGGAGGGTGGGGGAGATGCTGGGGGCAACGAGAGATAGAGACAGATGGAAGTCCATGGTCGCCAACGCCATGCGGCAGGGCACCTGATGATGATGATGATGATGAGTAATGTTTAGGTTCGTTGAAAATGTTGTCTTAGATCAAGTTGAGGCTTTTATGTGTCATTGAAGAGGAGATTAGGTAGTGTTTGGATACAACTGGTAACACAGAGTGAATGGTGTGAAACTACTGCAATGAAAGATGTTGAGTTTTGGTTTCTTCTTTCATTCATGGTCTGCATGGCAAGGCCACATCTGGCAATAAATGAAGCCATCTTTTCCAGTTCCTGCCGGCTGTTCACAGAACCTGTACAGCTCCACCCTTAACCCTTTGATTCCCTCACCCTGTCCACCAGCATCCTGCATTACCAACCATGCTTGCAAAGCAAAAACGTGACCTTTTGATTCCCTCACCTATCAGGAAGCTGGTGGACAGGGTGAGGGAATCAAAGGGTTTAGTTTTTGCAGTTGGTGGATAGGGTACGGGAGTCAAAGGGTTAAGGGACCTCAGTTGGCAAGTGCCAATCTGGTCTGATGTAGATGACCAAGTAGACATTTGCGTTATGTTGCATTGTGCCCTGGTTTGTCAGAATTTTGTCAGGCAGTTGGCAGTAAAATTAGAGCACCTGGTCACAACAGGAAAGCTGGAGGGAAAGATAACACGGTAGACCCAGGGAGAAAATATTGGACGGACTTGCAGGATGGTTGAGGACAGAGAGGGTGGGAGATGTACTTCCAGCGACAGGGGATAGATTCGTGTGGAGGGCCATGATCGCCAATGCCATGTGGCACATGATGATGAGTTGGCAAGAAGGAGTGAAGAAGAGGTAATACTCTGTAATTTAAAAAACAACAGCAAGGAAAGGAGAAAAAAAACCACTAAGCAGACTTAATTCTGATGGCTTTTTTTTCTTTCTGAATTACAGCAGAGAGAGTTCATTCAAGTGAGTGAGTGTGTGAGTGAGAGTTCAAAATGCACAAAGGACATCATGTTTTTCAGTGGAACACCGCCTGTTTTTTCAGTATTCAAACTTGGCATTGGGTATTTAATATATATATATGTATATATCTGTGATTTTTAACATAATCTTATCACTATAATAATGCACTTAACATCTGCTGGGGGGTGGGTGGGTGGGTGGGGTTGTGCTTCATTGATTGGGTGAAAGGTTTTCATACTCCACTGATTGTGTAGGAGGGTTTTTTATGCTCTACTGATTGGGTAGAGGGTTTTTATGCTTACTCATTGGGTAGAGGGTTTTTATGCTCTACTGATTGGGTAGAGGGTTTTTAGGCTCTACTGATTGGGTAGAGGGTTTTTATGCTTTACTGTTTGGGTTAATGGTTTTACGCTCTACTGATTATGTAGAGGGTTTTTATGCTTTACTCATTCTGTAGAGGGTTTTTATGCTCTACTGATTGAGTAGAGGGTTTTTATGTTTCACTGTTGGGTAGAGGGACCTTGCTTTCTTTTGTGTGTGTGTCCTTTCTCTTGAAGGAAAAATTATCGGATCAGGATTGATACAGATCATATTGTGATGACTGTCTTTCTGTAGATACAAATGCCAGCATAGTTTTACCAGTGGTGCGTAAATATTTGTCAAATAAAGAGTTACAGTGAGATTAGGAGGTGTTTCTCAGCCTGCTTCAGGATGATTAGGTGATGTGTCTCAGCTAGGAAATGCTCGAGAGTGGATTTTTAACCCAATTTCAGGATTGGGTATAAAAAGCATTTAGATTTGTAGTTTGAACAAGAAATGCCCAAATTTCACTACAGGGGTAGTCTGAGAAATTAAAATGGGTCGTGAATGTTTATTTGGTGTGTGTGTGTGTGTTTTTATGTGTGTGTGTGTGTGTGTGTGTGTGTGTTTGTGTGTGTGTGTGTGTGTGTGTGTTTGTGTGTGTGTGTGTGTGTGTGTGTGTGTGTGCGCGCGCGTGCGTGCCAAACCTGGCCATTTTATTTAATGACAATGCTGAATATCATTCAGTTATAAAATAGGAGATCTCTTTTTCAACACTTCCCATGGGGATGCCGGGGACTCTTCATTCAGTGTAGATACTGTTTCCCACTTTCTCCAAATTCTGAACTGGACATTTTTTTGTTTTTGGGTACTGTCTTTGTTTCTGCTTTTTTTGTGCCTTTGCACTTTCTGTTCCCTCATCTTTTCAATTTTTCTGCTTTACTGGTCAGTTCACCTGTGTATTTTCAAGAAGAATCCTTGCATTCTCTCTCTCTGTCTCTCTGTGTGTGTCTCACTCTCTGTCTCTGTCTCTCTCTCTCTCTCTCACTCTGTGTCTCACTCTCTCTCTCTCTCTCTGTCTCACTCTCTCTCTCTCTCTGTCTCACTCTCTCTCTCTCTCTCCCTCTCTCTCTCTCTCTCCCTCTCTCTCTGTCTCAGTCTCTCTGTCTCTGTCTCTCTCTGTCTCAGTCTCTCTCTCTCTCTCTGTCTCATTCTCTCTCTCTCTCTCTCTCTCACTCTCTGTCTCACTCTCTGTCTCTGTCTCTCTCTCTCTGTCTCCCTCTCTCTCTCTCTCTGTGTCTCAGTCTCTCTCTCTCCCTCTCTCTCTCTCTCTCTCCCCCTCTCTCTCTCCGCCCTCCATCACCCCACTTCCCAGAGTTGGAGTATACAATCTTTGCAGTAACATTATTTTGCCTGCACAATGTGGGCTTGAACAATGTGCTTACATGCATAGTTGAAATCAGTATGCCGCAGTTGGTACACCCCCCCCCCCTCCCCTTGAGAAATGTTGGAGGGCTCTTTCAGTATAAATAGTATCTTCACCTTCTGGAAATTCTGTGCTGGAAATTTCCTCATTTCTGTCATTCTCTTTGTTTCTGCCTCGCTCCTTTGCTTTTCTGTCATTTTCTGCCTTGCTGGTCCATTCACCTGTATGTATTCGATAAAGTCTTACGTACTTTCTGATAGGATTGATAACTTGATACATGTGTTAACCGTATTTTTTGCTGTAAGGAAATGTAATGTGCAGAAGCAATTTTAAGTAATTTAGACCAGTTTTTGTACATGTTTTCATGTACCTAGTTATGTTTATGTATTGTATTCAGGCTTTTTCTTTTTTTTACCCCACCCCCACTCCCACCCCTTCCTGTGATAAATTGAGCAGTGTGGTCAATGCCATAAGCTTATCCTTTACATTATGTATGCAAATGCATTGATATGTATGCTTAATTCTCTTTTCCAGTTTTTTTTCTTTTTTAGAATATGTACTGTAAGGTGTTGTGTGTGTTTTAAGATGGTTATAGCAATGATATGGCTGTGCAGCTGGTTTGTCTTTAAAGAATAATAATAATGATAATAATAATAATAATAATGATAATAGCAACAACAGCAACAACAACAACAATAATAATGATAATAAAAATGATAACAAAAATGATGAAAATGATATACTGCTACTACTACGACTATTACTACTACTACTACTTGATAATAATACAAATAACAATGATATTAATAGTGATAGGTAGATACACTGACATTTTGTGGTTTGACCATGCTGGAACTCAAAAGAAAAGAAAGTTGTATAGCATTTCTCCATTGCATAGCCGACAAAGGCACACCCGTGGACTGGAATGGTCCAGTATTCGGGATGGTGTGCAAACTATGAAAACGTCTGCTTTCAGGATGCCCTGGCAGTGTGAAAGATGAAGTTGGACTTCATTTGTGGGTTATGGAAGGAAAGTTGATACCTGTAGGTTTTATTACCATGGGCCTAAGGAGAGAGTTATGGTACTGACAGCATCATTATGAAAATGTATTGTCATGTCATTTTGACAAATTATAGCAGTCCGCCACGTAGGTTTTACTGAATCCATTAGTCATTATTACTCTATAACACCTACACGTATGGAATCACTGTATGCACCATTGTTTTTGTTGTTTACACTTACTTGTGTCGTAGCGCTGTCACCGTGACCCGGTCTCATCAGCGACTGACTGTGACGTTGACACCATGGCTGTGACGTTGACACACAACACGGCCCTGTCAAGACAGGTGAGCGAGGCTGTTAACATCGACAACTATGAACCAAGAGCGAAACTCATGAATTCCAAACTCGAGTTTGGACACAACAAACGGATACGAGTTTCGCTCACGGCTGCCTCGCTTTCCTCTCAGCAGTAACACAGTCAGTCGCTGATGAGACCGGGTTACGGTGACAGCGCTACGACACAAGTAAGTGTAAACAACAAAAACAATGGTGCATACAGTGATTCCATACGTGTAGGTGTTATAGAGTAATAATGACTAATGGATATTGTCATGTCATCATAGTGGTAACAGTGATGTGTCATACCGTGGCAGGTGACGGTCATAAGGTGATAAGAGAGGCTTGTGGTGTCACTGTGATGAAAGTACTGGCAGCGCCAGGTAATAGTTGCGTAAAATGTTGCATGGTAGCAGACACGTCCTGACAATATTAAAACTGCGGCATGTCGTGACACAATCGGCGTCACAGCAATATCTCGTCATGTCATCATGACCGCTGGAGCATTGTCGTGGCAAGACGGTAGTAACAGTGTCATGTCATTATGCCAATAGTAACAGTGTCATGTCATTATGCCAATAGTAACAGTGTCATGTCATTATGCCAATAGTAACAGTGTCATGTCATTATGCCAATAGTAACAGTGTCATGTCATTATGCCAATAGTAACAGTGTCATGTCATTATGCCAATAGTAACAGTGTCGTGTCATTATGCCAATAGTAACAGTGTCATGTCATTATGCCAATAGTAACAGTGTCGTGTCATTATGCCAATAGTAACAGTGTCATGTCATTATGCCAATAGTAACAGTGTCATGTCATTATGCCAATAGTAACAGTGTCGTGTCATTATGCCAATAGTAACAGTGTCATGTCATTAT
>JAPXFY010000035.1:30949134-30956634 GCA_030674185.1 Monoplex corrugatus
ACAGAACTCCTCTCAAGTGACATTTATCATTTCAGACCGGTATCACTTTTGAACATCAAAGGGAAAACCTTCTCTGTATGGGAGTAAGGCTGACTAAATACCTAACAGAAAATGAATACCTGATGTGTCAGTCCAGAAAGGAGGCATCCCAGGAGTGTCTGGCTGTGTTTAGCATGCCACGATGATTTGGGAAGTACTCCAAAGAGCTACAGCAGAGAAGAGTTACTACAATATGGTGTGATTTGATCTGGCAAATGTGTGTGGATCAGTCACACACAGATCATTCACCTGGCTCTTGAGAGATATCATGTTCCAAAGAACATAAGAGAAATGCTGGAATCATGGATTCTCAGTGCAGTTCTCCGCAAAAGAGTGTATGACAGACTGGATCAGTTTGGATATGGGTATATTAATGGGCCATGCAATTTCTCCAACACTGTTCATGTAGGCAATGGAGGTCATTTTGAAAGCTCCGGTGAGGAGTTCAGGTCCATCTGGCCTCGGAAATGGATACCAGATGCCTGTAAAAGTCTTCATGGGTGACAAATCAGTGCTTTCCACAAAAGAAGAGAAGACACACAAAATCCTGAAGCAGACAAGGTAGTCGCCTCTTCCAGCATGAATTTGAAAACTGAAAAAAGTCAGGCAGCCTCTCACTGAGGAACGGTAAAATACCCAAAACAGTATGTACTTACTGTCACCAACCAAGCCATCCCAACAGTAATTAATGACGACTCCTTAACAGATACAAAATGGAGAAAGGAAACCAAGCAAATGGTAGAAGTAAGCCTGCAAGTAACAGACCAGCGTGGCCTCATTGGCAAGTACAAAGTTCTGCCGTTCATCTTCTTCTCTTCTTGTCTAACGCCGTCAAACGTGGAGACCAGATCTCATGACGAAATCGGCAGTCTTCTGCAACGCCTCCACACAGCCATGCAGCTTCTCCAGGAGTCTGCCGTTCATGCTATTGCAAAACTCGTCTGGCCTCTACTGATACACTGTATCAACACTAGCACAGTGGAATCAGTGGAGGCCAGAATCAATAGATATCCACAGAAATGGCTTAGATTTGTATCATTTGCTGATACCAAGCAACAGATGCTGGCAGGCAACAATATCTGACTTGCTGTCACTGTTAATATGTTGTTATATCATTCAAAAGCTGATATCAGTATAATTATGGGATTGAAAGAAACTTGGTTCATGTTGGTTTGTTTTTTGTTTAGGTAGGCAGCTACCATTAAAGAAAGATAATACAAGGCTTTGCAAATTGTGTTTGTCTTCATTATAGACCATGTGTGAGATATACTCATGTTCAAAGCTGAACACAAATACCACACCATACCATACCACACCACATCCCACCCCACTTCACCACACCAATCCACACCACACACCATGCCACACCACACCACACCATGCCACACCATACCACACCACACTAGCCCCACCCGACCACACTAGCCCCACCCCACCACACTACACCCCACCCCACCACACTACACCCCACCCCTCTCCACCGCACTATACCCCATCACACCACTTCACACCTGACCACACCACACACACACACACATACACACGTACACACACACACACACAACACCACACACACACACACACACACACACACACACACACATGCACACGTACGTACACACACACACACACACACACACACATGTATATATATAGATATATGAATATATTATTGTAATGTGTGTATAATTTTATATATATATATATTATATATATATATATATATATATATATATATATATACACATACACACATACAAACGTACATGACTGTATGATTTGTTATTGTTTTCGTCTGCTATTTTGTTCAGTATATATATGAGAAGTAATGTTTACACGTATGGCTGTTTTCTGTGCCATCATGCAGGTAGCCGTACTCCATTTTTGTGGATGGTTTGATTTGAATCGACCTTTGTGTCTTGTGCAGGCTTACCTGATCTTGGGAAAGAAGATGGAGCAGATGGACCGCATCTTTCAGAACGTCCTCAAGTCTTCCTAGTCTTTTTGATTTTCACACACACACACGCACGCACGCACGCACGCACGCACGCACACACACACACACACACACATATGCACACACACGTACACAGAAAAACGCACACACACACACACACTCTCATACTCTCACACTCGCACAAAGACAGACACACACACACGCACGCATACACACTCACACACACACACACACACACACACACACACACACACACACACACACACAACCACACACACACTCTCTCTCTCTCTCTCTCTCTCTCTCACACACACACACACACTCACACACACACACACACACACACACACACACACACACACACACACACACACACACACACACACACACAGTTAAAGGAATATGCTTCTGATGCCCATTTTGTGACTGTCGATGAAGAGTGAGGATTATCTGATTTGATTTGGTTTGATTTGAATCAATTTAGTTTTATTTATTTTAATTCTGTGCATGTTCCCTTGTTCCATTTTGTAGTTGTATTTCATTGTCATTCTGTGCATGTTCTTTTGTTTCATTTTTATGTTACTTTGTTTCATTTTTACTTTGTTTTATTTTTACTTTGTTTTATTTTGCTTTGTTTCAGTTTCATTTTTACTTTATTTTTATTTTATTTCATTTTATGTCTTTGCATATTATTTTATTTTATTTTATTTTAATATGCTTTATTGTGTTTCATTTCGTTTTGTTTTGCTTTGTTTTATCTGCTTTGAGACTGATTTTATTGTTATTTCGTTTCTTTGTTGTTTTTTTCTTTGTTTTTTTTTGTTTTTGTTTTTTTTGTATGACTGAGCCACCAAAGTTACTGTCTTTGTTGTTCCAAATCTGTGATTTTTGTCTGTGATAATTGCACAATAATATTTATAGCTTATAGACAAGGAATCGTTAGACTTAGTGAGAGATCTAAAAAAATTCATAAAGATGAATGATTTTATTATTCCTGTGTTTCGTTTGTTACAGTTTCAATCATGCAAACCTTCTTACAGTTTTGTCAGAGTTTCAGTTTCAGTATTGGTGCTTTAAGCTTTTGACTCTTGAACCCTGCCCGCCGGCATCCTGCATTGTCAACCACACCAGCACAGCAAAAACTTAAACCTTTGACTTCCTCACCCTATCCACCAGCTTCATGCAGGAAGCTGGTGGATAGGGTGAGGGAGTCAAAGGGTTAAGTTTCTGCAGTTGGTGGATAGGATGCAGGAGTCAAAAGGTTAAAGCTGTATTGCTTTTGTCAGAGAATGCTTCACTGACAACAGGGGACGTTCACAAACCTGAACAGTTTGGAGTCGGTGCAGTTAGTTGTCCTCAGCCGCAAGAGGAGGAGAGCCAGGTTGTGTGTCTTGCAGGGGTCAGCACAAACACGAACAGAAAGACAAAACGGGCAGACATTACCTGTTTGACAAAATGGACTGTTAGGGTCCACTGCTTCTGAAACGAAGTGGAGTGGAGAGTGTGGCCTGATGGTTAAAGGACTTGCCTAGCACCCGAGAAACCTGCGTTTGGATCTCGGATCGGACCAGGATACTGGGATTCCCTCCACTCCACCCACTCCCCCCACCCCACCCTCCCAATCCCATCATCCCCACTCCACTAGGTTCAGGTTTGTGAGCGCTTCCTGTTCAGGTTTGTGAGCGCTTCCTGTTCAGGTTTGTGAGCGCTTCCTGTTCAGGTTTGTGAGCGCTTCCTGTTCAGGTTTTGTGAGCGCTTCCTGTTCAGGTTTGTGAGCGCTTCCTGTTCAGGTTTGTGAGCGCTTCCTGTTCGGTTTGTGAGCGCTTCCTGTTCAGGTTTGTGAGCGCTTCCTGTTCAGGTTTGTGAGCGCTTTCTGTTCAGGTTTGTGAGCGCTTCCTGTTAAGGTTTGTGAGCGCTTTCTGTTCAGGTTTGTGAGCGCTTCAGGTTTGTGAGCGCTTCCTGTTCAGGTTTGTGAGCGCTTCCTGTTCGGTTGGTGAGCGCTTTCTGTTAAGGTTTGTGAGCGCTTCCTGTTCAGGTTTGTGAGCGCTTCCTGTTCAGGTTTGTGAGCGCTTCCTGTTCAGGTTTGTGAGCGCTTTCTGTTCAGGTTTGTGAGCGCTTCCTGTTCAGGTTTGTGAGCGCTTCCTGTTCAGGTTTGTGGGCGCTTCCTGTTCAGGTTTGTGAGCGCTTCCTGTTGTCAACCCATACGTCAATCCAGGGTTTCTCAGCGACGCATTTTTTGACCAAACCGCATGAAGGTTTCCATGGTCTGAGTGTTGGTCATTTTGAGCGAGATGATAAAACCTCGATAAACTGAGGTCCCGTCTGCAACACGCACTCGGCGCTTGTTAAAGATCCCATGACAGCAGAGGGGTTGCCCCTAGCAAAATTCTGTTAAAAAAAAAAATCTGGTCAACTCATGGGTTTATGTGCAGGCTTAAGGCTCTCATGATCGCGTACACATGGCACTGTGACATTAGTGCATATGAAATTCGCGTCGAACATGGAGACTTCATCTTGAGAAACGAAGCTAAACGTAAACAAGAATCACTTTTTTGGGTCACATGAAAAGGCCGTGCATAGAAAAGAGAAGGGAAACACTGGTGGCGCTGCAGTGTGCGACACCTCTCCCCATGGAGCAGTCTGAATTTCGTGTTGAATCATGTGACCATGGAAACTAAAAACGTGAACCCTCATTTACATATCGGTGTTCATCTGAACGGTCATAACGTAATGTTTAGTGTAACTTGAAATGTGAGGTCTCACTGACAGTTTTAGGTCTGAACATTTCTCTGAAATGGTGTAAAAAATTGAAGTCTCATACAAACACATCCGAGGCCAACACACACCGCCACTACACCACACACACACACACACACACACACACAACACACACACACACACACACAAACACACACACACACACACACGCACACACACACACACACACACACACACACACACACACATACAAAACGAAACACACACACAAAAACTGTAAAATGGTTTTCTTTGCACACACATAAAATTGCACAGGCTTATAAGGTCCATCAGTATTCCGTGTTAAATACTTACGTATTTCTCATTCCGAGCACTCAGTTTTGTGATAAAGTTTTTAAATTGTTATTTTATCATTGTCTGTTTTTGATGTATGTTGCTGTTTTTTGTCTGTGATGAAGAAAGAAGTATTCATGCATGGGTCTCAATGATTTTGTATTCTTTGAAAAATGGAATGATTTGTTTTCTTGCTCTGTCTGTCTGTCTGTCTGTCTGTCTACCTGTCTACGTGTCTCTCTTTCTTTCTTTTTCTCTGTCTCTTTCTGTCTGTCTGTTTGTCTGTGTCTCTCTCTCTTTCTCTCTCTCTCTCTCACGTGTATAACACACAGACACAGACACACACACACACACACACATACCTGTATAACACACACATGCATACACACACACGCACACACACACACACACACACACACGCACACACACACACACCACACACACACCACACACACACACACACACACACACACACACACACACACACTGAGAGAAGGGGATAATGATGGCATACCGGCTTAAACCGAGTTAAGTCACTCAAAACCGTACCGGAGGTGCCACAGCACCCCCGTCATCATCATAACAGCAACAGCCGTAATAGTAGCGAGAATATGACGTCCTGAATTTATCATCAACACTGACACATAAAACAATAAAAACAAAATCTTTCACCTGGACGATGATAACTGATTTGACCTTTTCTTCCCTCTACCGTCACCATGGTCAGATCACATCTGGCCATGAATGTGGCCATTTTTCCCCAGTTCCTGCCAGTCTGCCATAGAGCTTAGTGGTCAGGGGAATTGTAAATAGGTTGTGTCTCCTGTTGCTCTACTTGACAGAGAGACTTATCTGAGAAGGGTCTTGTGAGGGCACAGACAGATTGTGGTGGCATCAATAATGACAAAAGCCCCATAGACAGCAGTGGGAGAGCAAGCGGGTAAACGTCAGACTTGCATTTGGAAAGGCCGGGGTTTGAAACGCCAAGACACCTCCACACATACACAGAACAAGTCATGAGAGATGCTGATATAGAAGGCATGGGCATAAAGATGTGAGGGAAAAAATCTTACAAACCTGCGCTATGCGGATGATACTGTGCTGTTAGCAAACAACATTACCAGCATATTATATAAAAAGAATTCTATACAGGGTAGATGCGGCAGGCAAAAAGGCTGGCCTAAACTTGAACACCAAGAAAGCAAAGTGCTACATATCAAAGACAAAAACACTGAAAACGATCATGACATCTTGATTAATAAAGTTCCTTTAGAAAATGTTAAAGATTTGAAATATCTTGATTCTGTAAAAACTGACGATGGAACCTGCTCCAAACACATCAAAATAAGAATTGGAATGGCAAATGGCCTGAAGATTAGACTTTTAAAATGTTTGATCTGGCCAGTCATGATTAATGGCTGCGAAGCCTGGACTATGAGAAAAATTGATTGCAGAAGAATTCAGGCAGCAGAGATGTTTTATCGGAGACTACTACGTGTCAAATGGACAGATAGAAGAACTAATGAAAGTGTCCTGGAAGAACTTGATACCACCAGAAAATTACTAGCAGACATCAACAAGAGAAGACTGAAATACATATTGGCCATGTGTCGTGCAGCAAGAAACATGGACTCATGGCAACCATCTTTCAAAGAAAAACAATGCAAAAAGGAATAAAGACAGACCTCCAATCTCATACATCGATAACATGACCAACATCGTGGCCTAAATATTCAAAAACTTGTCCACAAAAGTCAAGACAGAGCGACCTGGAGGGAGATGGTGATGTCAAAATGTGCAGCGGCCAACACCGAACCCGGTAACGCCGACAGGTGAGACGCCTCCACCTGGTGGGTAAAGGGTGGAGATTTTTCCCATCTCTCAGGTCAACCTGTGTGCAGACCTGTCAGTTCATAAACCTGCTTCGTGTGTACACGCACACAGAACATCAGATATGCACGTCAAACATATTTTAATCTTACCAGTGGCTGGCTTATGGAAACACGAACAGACCCAGCATGCACACCCACCAAAGGCACAGGCTGTGCAACATAGTGATTTGGGACCATTTTTTGCTGTGCAACAACGTTAGTGGAGTGTGGTCAATTCACTTAACAGCTTGTGTTGTCTCATCATCATCAGGTGCTATGGCGTTGGCGATCATGGACTTCCATCTGTCTCTATCTCTCGTTGCCCCTAGCATCTCCACCACCCTCCTCGTCCCCAGCCACTCTGCAAGTCCGTCCAGCATTTTCTCCCTGGGTCTACCTGGTGCTCTCTTTCCCTCCAGCTTTCCCGTTGTGACCAGGTGCTCTAAATCCCCTTTCCTCATAAAATGGCCTATAAATGTTGCCTGTCTTTTCCTAATCTTCTTCATGTGTGATCTACTTGTGTCTGCCTCCATCAAGATTGTCTCGTTTGTTTTCTTTGCTGTCCATGGAAACTCTCAACAT
>JAPXFY010000035.1:30964134-31029134 GCA_030674185.1 Monoplex corrugatus
AAGGCAAAGTCAAGTAAGTTACTACCATTGTTTTGTTTTTGGAGTGTTGACCTGCATGTGGTTTGCGTCACATCATTCTGTCATTTGTTTAGGAATATCAAACCGCACTTTCGTTTTACTGATGGTCGAACCTCTATTGCTTCTCGAATTTTTCTTCTTAAATCGTTGATTTTCACAGTTTCAGAGGCCAGAATTGTTAGTGCAGTTTCGTTCTCTCGCGTTCCTGCTCTCTGGCCTGTAAACGCATGCCAAAGAGCCTGACTTCACTACTTTCTGAGAACACATTAACCGCAAACTCTAACCCTACTCCTAACCCTTGGGATCGTCTGTCCATTTATGGTGAAAACGGATGCCGAAGGTGAGGGGTTGGGGCTAGGACTACATTACATACGTCATGTGCTGACGCAAAAGCCAAGAGAGAACTAGAGTATATCTTGGTGCTTTTGTGTTCTTCGACTCTAGTGCCGAGTGTTCCAGAATGCAGTCTGTCCCACGTACTTGCTGACACAGACATTGCACCAGTTTGCATGGAAAAACAAACTACTGGCCTTTGAAAATTACAGTTCAAGAAATACCCGTGGCATGCTGCTTATATTCAGTGCCTTTCGTTTTTCTTGCGTCTTTTAAACTGATTTATATGATGAGAGTCATACCATCTCTCTGGAAATCTATTATTTATCCAAAATAGTTACGAAAAATCTCTAAATGACCAGCGCCATGCATTTCTGACATGCGATGTTTTGTGGTGTGTGTGTGTGTGTGTGTGTGTGTGTGTGTGTGTTTGTGTGTGTGTGTGTGTTTGTATGTGTGTGTGTGTTTGTGCGTTTGTGGGTGTGTTTGTGTATTTCTGTGTGTGTGTTTGTGTGTGTGTGTTTGTGTGTGCGCGTTTGTGTGTGTGTTATGTGTGTTCGTGTGTGTGTTTGTGTGTGTGTGTGTATGTGCTTGTGTGTGCGTTTGTGTGTTAATGTGTGTTTGTGTGTGTGTGTTTGTGTTTGTGTATGTGTTTGTGTGTGTGTGTGTGTATACACACATATTTTTTCAATCAGTGGACTCTAATGACTAATGCAGTTTGTGATTTCTGTCAGTGTTAATCCCGCACATTGCCTCTTTCTGCTCACACACACGCAGGCCGCACGCACACGCACACACACACGCGCTCACACACAGTACACACACGCACACTAAACACACACAAAGTCACCAACAAAAAAAGTTAACAGTTTTCAATACTTTTAATACAATAGTTTCATATCACTGGTTGCATAATGTTGACACAACAGCGTTGGTGTTTTTTTCTGTTATTTCATACAAAAAGTTTCGTGTCTGACTTCAGCTCCCTCGCGTTTTTGCACACCGAGGTTCATTTCCATTCTGTTCCATCCAGGAACTCAAATACTATTCGACACGGGGTGAGCAATAGAAGCAGTGTTGCAAGTTCATGACGGCAGCCATATATTTTTTTATTTTATTATTTGACAGGACTCGTTTGGCAAGTATAAAAAATTACACACACAAACCACAGTACAGTTGAACAGACTTTATATTATAGTGTTGAAATATGATTATTAGAACAAACCTTGTGCTGTTATCATATTTTTTACATGCATGATTTCGACCTGTGTTGCCACCACTATATATACAAAACACAAACCATTTAGCCATTCTGTGTAGAAAAGAAACTCAAATATTAGAATAAAAAAGCAGCGAAAGAAAAAAAAACAACGATTTTATTGCTTTGATTAAATGAGTTCTTTTTTCTTGTTTCTCACACTGCTTTATCAGGTCTAACCGACTAATAGTACTCATCTAAATAAAAGATTCATAAATACATGTAGTAACATCATGAAGCCAAAAAAAAAAAAGTCCTGCATGAGATGAGGAGCTGTCTGTGAGTGAGAAGCATGACATTTCTAGTCTTTTCTTTTGAATACACCCCACAAAACAATTTAGTTTAAAACGGAAAGCTATGTACAAACTGATCACGAGCATTCGTCTCTAGGTTAAAAAAACAAAAAGTGTATCACTTTTGGCCGAGTACAACAAAAGGTACATGCTCTGTCCTGCAGAAATGTCTAATAGAGAAAAAAAAATCATAAATCATTCTTCATATCTCTTATCCAGTGAAAAACAAGGGCGTAGAAATCGATGGACAACCGGGCGTGTGACCTCATGCAGGCGAGAGTCGGGGTAGATGGTGGGGCGTGGGGGGGGGGGGGCCTTTGGGTCCTCAAGGCCTGTCGGACGGTCTGCTAAAGATCCTGCTGACAAAATGAACACACACACACACACGCACACAACACATCCACACACACACGAACGAATACACATCACCGCGCGCACCAGTGTCCACACACAAAACACACACACACACACACACACACACACACCCCACACACGAACGGACACTCACCACCGCATGCACCAGCATCCACACAAACACACAACAATTTTGTCCTTAGTGGCAATTTCACAACAAAGGCCGAGTCCGGCACACACATACACACAAACAACACACACACACAGACACAGACACAACACACACACACCTACACACACACACACATACACAAATCCCACCACACACCTACCACACACACACACACACCCTACCACACACACACCCCCCTACCACACACACACACACACACCCCTACCACACACACCACACACACACACCCTACCACACACACACACACACACACCCCTACCATACACACACACACACACACCCCTACCATACACACACCTACCACACACAACCTACCACACACATATACACACACAGCCTACCACACACACATATACACACACCTACCACACACACACACACACACAACTTACCACACACACATATACACACTCGCCCACCACAACACACACACCCCCTACCACACACACACACACCTACCACACACACATACACTTCTACACACACACACACATCCACCACACACACACACAACCCCTACCACACACACACACACACAACACACACCACACACTACACAACACACACACACACACACACACACACCTACACATACCACACACACACAAACACACACCTACCAACACACACACCCCACACAACACACACCTACACACAACACACACACACCTACCACACACACACACACACCACCCCTACCACCACATACACACACACCTACCCACACACCACACCAACACACACACACACCTACCACACACACACACACCTACCACACACACAACACACCACACATACACACACACACCTACCACCACACACACCCTACACACACACACACAACACCACACCTACACACACACACACCCCTACCACACACACACACCCACACACCCACACTACACACACACACCTACCACCAACACACACACACCTACCAACACACACACCTACCATACCACACACATACTACCACCCTACACACACACACATACACCTACCACACACACACACCTACCACACACACACAAACCCACCACACAACACACACACCTACCACAAACACACACACACCCCTACCACACACACAACACACCCTACACACACAACACAAACACAAACCCACCACACACACACATACACACACACCCACACACAACACACACACATACCATAAACACGTGGTGATGTGTGTGTTGTGTGTGTGGGTGTGTGTGTTGGTATGTGTGTGGTGTGTGTGTGGTGTAGGTGTGTGTGGTAGGTGTGTGTGGTATGTGTGTGGTAGGTGTGGTGTGTGTGTGTGTGTGTTTGTGTGGTAGGTTGTGGTGTGTGTGTGTGTGTTGTGTGTGTGTGTGTGTGTGTGTGTGTGTGTGTGTGTGTGTGTGTTGTGTGGTGTGTGTGTGTGTGTGTAGTGGTGGTGTGTGTGTGTGGTGTGGTGTGTGGTGTGTGGTGTGTGTGTGTGTGTGTGTGTGTGTGTGTGGTAGGTGTGGTGTGGTAGTGTTGTGTGTGGTGTGTGTGTGGTGTGTTGTGGTAGGTGTTGTGTGGTGATGTGTGTGTGTGGTAGGTGTGTGTGTGTGTGGTGGTGTGTGTGTGGTATGTGGGTGTGTGTGTAGTGGTGGTGGTGGGTGTGTGTGTAGGTGTGGTGTGGTGTGGTAGGTGTGTGTGTGTGTGTGTGGTGGTGTGTGTTGGTAGGGGTGTGTGTGGTGGTTGGTGTGTGTTGTGTGTTGTGTGTGTGGTGTGGGGGGTTGTAGTGTGTGTGTGTGTGGTAGGTGTGTGTGTGGTATGGGGTGTGGTGTGTGGGTGGTGTGTGTGGGGTACTGTGGTGGTAGTGTGCGTGTCACACACATCCCTACCACAACACACACCACACACACTACACACACACACACCACCACACACACACACACACACACGTACCACACACCACCCACACACACACACATCACACAACTCACACACACCACACACACACACACACACACACACACACACACACACACGTACCACACACACACACATACACACACAACCTACCACACACACAACATACACACAACCTACCACACACACACAACACACACCACACACACACACACACACCACCCCTACCACACACCCCCACACACACCACACCTACCACACACACACCTACCACACACAAACATACCACACACACACATACCACACAGTCTATGTCTGTGTGTGTTTGTGTGGTAGGTGTGTGTGTGTGGTAGGTGTGTGTGTGTATGTGTGTGTGTGGTAGGTTGTGTGTGTGTGTGGTAGGTGGTGTATGTGTGTGTGTGTGGTAGGTGTGTGTGTGTGTGGTAGTGTGTGTGTGTGGTAGGTGTGTGTGTAGTGTTGTGTGGTAGGGTGTGTGTTATTTGTGGTAGGTGTGTGTGTGGTATGTGTGTGTGGTAGGTGTGTGTGTGGTAGTGTGTGTGCTGTGTTGTGGTAGGTGTGTGTGTGTAGGTGTGTTGTGTGGTAGGTGTGTGTGTGTGGGTAGGTTGTGTGTGTGTGTGTGTGTGTGTGTGTGTGTGTGTGTGGTGGTGTGGTGTGTGTAGGTGTGGTGTGTGTAGGTTGTGTGTGTGTGTATGTGGAGGTAGGTGTGTGTAGTGTGTGGTGGTGTGTGTATTGTGTGTGGTGTGTGTGTGTAGGTGTGTGTGTGTGTGTGGTGTGTGGTAGTGTGTGTGGTGTGTGTGGATGGGGGTAGGTGTGTGTGGTAGTGTGTGTAGGTGTGTGTATGTGTTGTGTGTGTGGTGTGTGTAGTGGTGTGTGTGTGTGTGTGTGTTGAGTGTGTGTGTTCTGAGGAGTAAGGTGTGTGTGTGTGTGTGTAGATGTGTGTGGTGTGTGTGTGTGTAGGTGTGTGTGTGTAGGTGTGTGTTGTGTGTTGTGTGTGTAGTGTGTGGTTGTGTGTGTGTGGGTGGTGTGTGATGTGGTGTGTGGTAGGGTGTGTGTGTGGTAGGTGTGTGTGTATGGTAGGGTGTGTGTGTGTGGTGGTGTAGTGTGGTGTGTGTGTGTATGTGTGTGGTGGTAGGTAGGGTGTGTGTGTGTGGTGGTAGTGTGTGTGTGTGGTGTGTGTGGTGTGTGTGGGGTGGTAGTGTGTGTGTGTGTAGGTGTGTGTGTGTGTGGTGTGTAGTGTGTGGGTGTGTGTGTGTGTGTGTGTGTGGTAGTTGTGTGTGGTGTTTTGTGTGTGGTGGTGTGTGTGTGTGGTGGTGTGTGTAGGGGTGTGTGATTGTGGTTGGTAGGGGTGTGTGTGTGTGGTAGTGTGTGTGTGTAGTGTGGTAGGTGTGTGTGTGTGGTAGGGTGGTGGTAGTGTGGTGTGTGGGTGGGGGGGTGTGTGTGTGTGGTGGTAGTGTGTGTGGTATGGTAGGGTGTGTGTGGTGTGTGTGTCGATGTGTGTGTGTGTGTGTAGTGGGTGTGTGTGTAACGACATGTACATCTCATCACACTACCTACTACTGCAAACATTCTACTCGATACACACCGTACAACAGTACACACACACACACTACCCACACACACACCCACCACACACACCTAAAACCACTCACACACACACACACCCACCTACCATACACACACACACCCACACACACACACACACACCATACCACACACACACACTACCAACACACACACACCTACCTACACACACACACAACACCTACACACACACACACACACTAGCACACACACACACACACACCTACCTACCACCACACACCACACACACCTACCTACCACACACACACACACATACCTACACACACACACCTACCACTCACACACACAACACTACCACACACACACACACACACACCTACCACACACACACTAACACCTAGCACACACACACACAACCTACACACACTACACACACACACACACCACCCTACCTACCACACACACACCTACCAACCACATCACACACACCTACCACACACACACAACAAACAACCTACCACACACACACACACACACACCTACCACACACACACCCTACACAAACACTACACACACACACACACACACCTACCACACACATAACCCACCACCCCCTACCACACACACACACACCCCTACCACACACACACACCCTACCAGAGCACCTACACACACACACCCCTACCACACACAACACACCCTACAACACACACCCCTACCACACACACACACACCCACACCACAACACACCACACCCACCACCACACACACCCACACACACCCCTACCACACACACACACACCCCTACCACACACCCACACACACACCCACCATACACACACACACACACATACACACCCCTACCACACACACACACCCCTACACACACCACACACACACTTCCACACACACACACCTACCACACACACCCCTACCACACACACACACACCCACACAATAACCTACCACCACACACACACACCTACCACACACACACCTACCACACACCACACACACCCCTAACACACACACACACACCCACCCTTCCACATCACACACACCATACCACACCACACACACACACCCCTACCACATACACCACACACACCACACACACACACCTATCACACACACATAAACCTACCTCACCCCACACACACCTACCACACACACACCACCAACACACACACCACTACACACACCCCACACACACACCCCTACCACACACACACACACCCTACCCACACACTACCACACACACACATCCACACACCACACACACCTACCACACACACATACACACCCTACCACACACACATAACACACAACACCACACACACACACACACACACCACAACCATACTACACACACACACTACCACACACCAACCCCACACACACACACACACACCTACCACACACACACCCCTACCACACACACCACAACCACCCACCACACACACACCCTACCAACACACACACCTACACACACCCTACCACAAACACACCTACCACACACACACACCCTACACAACACACAAACACACACATACACACACCACTACACACACACACACACACACTACCACAAACACCACCACACACACACTACACACACACACTACCACCCACTACCCCAACACAACCACACACACACAAACACTACCAACACATAACCAAACACTTGTGGTATGTGTGGGGTGTGTGTGTGGATGTGTGTGTGTGTGTGTCGTGGTAGGTGTGTGTGTGTGGTAGGTGTGTGATGTGTGGAGTGTGTGTGTAGGTGTGTGTGTTTGTGTGGTGGGTGTGTGTGTGGTAGGTGTGTGTGTAGTGTGTGTGTGTGGTAGGTGTGTGTGTAGTGTGTGTGTGGTGTGTGTGTGTTGTGGTAGTGTGTGTGTGTGTGGTAGGGTGTGTGTTGTTGTGTGGTAGTGTGTTGGGGTGTGTGTGGTGGTGTGTGTGTGTGTAGTGTGTGTGTGTGTGTGGTAGGTGTGTGTGTGTGTGTGTGTGTGTGTGGTAGTGTGTGTGTGTGTGTGTGTAGGTGTGTGTGTGTGTGTGTGTGTGTGTGTGTGTGTGTGTGTGTGTGGTGTTGTGTGTGTGTGTGTGTGTGTGTGTGTGTGTGTGTGTGGTGGTGGTGTGTGTGTGTGTGTGTAGTGTGTGTGTGTGTGTGTGTGTGTGTGTGTGTGTGGTGTGTGTGTGTGTGTGTGGGTGTGGTGGTTGTGTGTGTGTGTGTGTGTGTGGTAGGGTGTGGGTGTGTGTGTGTGGTGTGTGGTGTGTGTGTGTGGTGTGTGGTGTGTGTGTGTGTGTGGGTGTGTGTGGTAGTGTTGATGTGTGTGTGTTGTAGGTGTGTGTGTGTGTGTGTGTGGTGTGGGTGTGTTGTGTGTGTGTGTGTTAGGGGTAGGGTGTGTGTGTCACACACACCCTTACCACACACACACACACCCCTACCACACACACACACCTACCACACACCTACCACACACACACCAACACACACACACATACCACACACACACCCACCACACAGTATGGAAGGTGTGTGTGTGTGTGGTATGTGTGTGTGTGGTAGGTTCTGTGTGTGTGATAGGTGTGTGTGTGTGGTAGGTGTGTGTGGTAAGGTGTGTGTGTGGTAGGTGTGTGTGTGTGGTAGGTGTGTGTGTGTGTGATAGGGGTGTGTGTGTGTATGGTAGGTGTGTGTGTGTGTGTGTGTGTGGTAGGTGTGTGTGTGGTAGGTGTGTGTGTGGTAGGTGTGTGTGTATGTGTGAGGTAGAGGGTGTGTGTGTGGTAGGTGTGTATATGTGTGTGTGTGTGGTAGGGGTGTGTGTGTGTGGGGGGGTAGGTGTGTGGTAGGTGTGTGCGTGTCACACACATCCCTACCACACACACACACACACACACCTACCACACACACACACACACACACACACACGTACCACACACACACCACACACGTACCACACACACATACATACACACAACCTACCACACACACACACATACACACAACCTACCACACACACACACACACACACACTACCACACACCCCCCCTCCACACAAACACACACACACCTACCACACACACACGTACCACACACAAACATACCACACACACACATACCACACAGTCTATGTCTGTGTGTGTTTGTGTGGTAGGTGTGTGTGTGTGTGTGGTACGTGTGTGTGTGTATGTGTGTGTGTGGTAGGTTTGTGTGTGTGTGTGGTAGGTGTGTGTATGTGTGTGTGTGTGGTAGGTGTGTGTGTGTGGTAGGTGTGTGTGTGTGGTAGGTGTGTGTGTATGTGTGTGTGTGGTAGGCGTGTGTGTATATTTGTGGTAGGTGTGTGTGTGGTATGTGTGTGTGGTAGGTGTGTGTGTGTGGTAGGTGTGTGTGCATGTGTGTGTGGTAGGTGTGTGTGTGTATGTGTGTGTTTGTGTGGTAGGTGTGTATGTGTGTGTGGGGTAGGTTGTGTGTGTGTGTGTGGTAGGTTGTGTGGTGTGTGTGTGTGTGTGTGTGTGTGTGTGTGATAGGTGTGTGTGTGTGTGGTAGGTGTGTGTGTGTTTGTGTGGTAGGGGTGTGTGTATGGTAGGTGTAAGTGGTATGTGGTTGTGTGTGTGTGTGTGGTATGTGTGGTGTGGTGTGTGTGTGTGGTAGGTGTGTGTGTGTGTGTGTGGTGGGTAGGTGTGTGTGTGTGGTGTGTGGTGGGGGTGTGTGTGTGTGGTAGGTGTGTGGTAGGTGTGTGTATGTGGTGTGTGTGTGGATAGGTGTTGTGTGTGTGTGTGTGTGTGTGTGTGTGTGTGTGTGTGTGTGTGTGTGTGTTGGTGGTTGGGGTGTGTGTGTGTGGGAGGTAGGGGTGTGTGTGTGTGTGTGGTAGGTGTGTGTGGTGGGTGTGTGTGTGTGTGTGGTGTGTGTGGGTAGGTGTGTATGTGTGTGTGTGTAGTAGGTGTTGTGTGGTGTGTGTGGTTGGGTGTGTGTGTGGGTCGGGTGTGTGTGTGGTAGGTGTGTGTGTATGGAAGGGGTGTGTGTGTGTGGGGGGGGGTAGGTGTGTGTTGGAATGTGTGTGTGTAGTGTGTGTGTGTGGTACTGGTAGTGTGTGTGTGTGGTAGGTGTGTGGTGTGTGTGTGGTAGGTGTGTG
Source organism: Monoplex corrugatus (assembly GCA_030674185.1). NCBI lineage: Eukaryota > Metazoa > Mollusca > Gastropoda > Littorinimorpha > Ranellidae > Monoplex > Monoplex corrugatus. The sequence goes on from JAPXFY010000035.1 coordinate 30,974,158, forward strand.
TGGTAGGGTGTGTGTGTGTGGGTGTGTGTGTGTAGTGGGTGGTGTGTGTGGTGGTGTGTGTGGTGTGGTAGGTGTGTGTGGTAGGTGTATGTGGTAGGTGTGGTGTGTGTGTGGTAGGGTGTGTGTGTGTGGTAGGTGTGTGTGTATGTATGGTGGTGTGGTGTGTGTGGTAGGGGTGTGTGGGGGGGGGGTAGGTGTGTGTGTGGTAGATGTATGTGTGGTACTGGTAGGTGTGTGTGTGTGGTCGATGTGTGTGTGTGTAGGGGTATGTGTGTCACACACATCTACCACACACACACACACACACCACACCTACCACTCACACACACACACCCCTACCTACCATACACACACACACACACCTACCACACACACACCTACCACACACACACACACACCAAGCACACACACCCCTACCTACCACACACACCTAGCACACACACACCACACACACACACACACACACTCACCTAGCACACACACACACACCTACCACACACACACACACCCCTACCTACCACACACACACACACACATACCTATCACACACACCTACCACTCACACACACACCTACCACATACACACACACACACACACACCTACCACACACACACCCTACACACACACACACACACCACCTCACACCACTACACACACACACCTACACACACCTACCTACCACACACACACCAACCTACCACACACACCTACCAACCACACACACAACACCAACACACACACACCACACACACAACAACACTACCACACACACACACACACACTACCACACAACACTTAACACGCCACACACACACACACATCCTACCACACACAACACACACTTACCACACACACACACACACCCCTACACCAACCACACACACACTCTACCACATAACACCGCACACCTACACACCACACCCCACACACACACACACTACACACACACACACCTACCACACAACACACACACACTACCACACACACACACACACACACCTACAACACACACTACCACCACACACACACTTAACACACACCAACCTACCACACACACAACACACACCTACCACACACAACTACCACACACCTACCACACACACAACACCATACCAACACACAACATACCACACACACACCACACCTACACACACACACATCCTACCACACACACACCCTACCACAAACACACACCACCTACACCCCACACACACTAACACATAACAACACACAACCTACCACACACACAACCTACCATACACACTACAACAACCTACCACACACACACTAACACACACAACCTACACACACACAACCTACCACACAACCTACCACACACACACCACAATCTACCACACACACACACACAACCCTACCACACACACACACACACAGCCTACCACAACACACACCACTACACACACACATACACCCCTACCACATACACACACCCCTACCACACAATCACACACACACACATACACCCCTACCACACACACTACACCCTACCACACACACACACACACCACCACACCACACACACACACCCTACCACACACACACACACACCCTACCACACACACACACCCTACACACACACACACCCTACCAACACACACACACCCACTACCACACACACACACCCACCTACCACACACACACACACCACCTACCACACACACATCACACCCCTACCACACACACACTACCACCCACAACACACACACACCACTACCACCTACCACACACACATACACCTACCTACACACACAACACACACCCCCTACCACACACACACCTTCCACACACCACACACCTACACACACACCCTACCACACACACACACACCATACCACACACACACACACATACCACACACAACCTACACAACACACACACCCCTACCACACCCCACACACCCCTTCCACTCACACACACACTCCCACACACACACACACCCTACCACACCGCACACACACACACACCCTATCACAGACACCTCTACCTCACACACACACCTACCACAACACACACCAGACACACACACCTACACACACACACACCACCCTACCACACACACACACACCTACCACACACACACACACATCCACCACACACACACCTACCACACACATACACACAACACCATACACACGTACCAACACACACATACACACCTACCACACACACACATACACACACATACCTATCACACACACACATAAAAACCTACCCCCCACACACACACACACCTACCACACACACACACACACAGACACACCTATCACAGACACACCTACTATACACACACCTACCACACACATACATACACACACACCTACCACACACACACACACACACCTACCACCACACACACACACACAAACACCACAAACACCTCCCTACCACACACACACACAGACACACACACACCCCCCTAACACACACACACATACACACCTACCACACACACACATACACACACCTAACACTCACACACCTACCACACACACACCTACCACACATACTCACGCTCGCACGCATCCACACACACACTCACCCCTAACACACACACACACGCACATGCACACACACGCACGCACACACACGCACGCCACACACACACACGCTTGCTTGCTCGCTTGCTAAAGTTGATGATACATTTTGCATTGGTTGGTCGAGTTTCGGATGGTTTTTCTCTGTTTGGATCGGGTGAAAATGTCACAGGCCAAGATGAAAATCGGTCAGATTAATCTTTGTTTCCCCGATTTGATGAATTCGTAGTTCCGTATGTGTACTGCCATGAACACAGATTACATTGCCATGTGCACAGATTACATTGCCATGTGCACAGATTACATTGCCATGAACACAGATTACATTGCTATGTGCACGGATTACACTGCTATGAGCACAGATTACATTGCTATGTGCACAGATTACATTGCCATGTGCACAGATTACATTGCTATGTGCACAGATTACACTGCTATGTGCACGGATTACACTGCTATGTGCACGGATTACACTGCTATGAGCACAGATTACATTGCCATGTGCACAGATTACATTGCTATGTGCACGGATTACATTGCTATGTGCACAGATTACATTGCTATGTGCACGGATTACATTGCTATGAGCACAGATTACATTGCTATGTGCACAGATTACATTGCCATGTGCACAGATTACATTGCTATGTGCACAGATTACATTGCTATGTGCACAGATTACATTGCCATGTGCACAGATTACACTGCTATGAGCACAGATTACACTGCTATGTGCACAGATTACATTGCCATGTGCACAGATTACATTGCCATGTGCACAGATTACACTGCCATGAACACAGATTACACTGCTATGTGCACAGATTACATTGCCATGTGCACAGATTACATTGCCATGTGCACAGATTACACTGCCACGTGCATAGATTACACTGCCATGAACACAGATTACATCGCTATGTGCACAGATTACACTGCCATGTGCACAGCTTACATTTTTTTAGTAAATGAATTGCAAGTCTTGCTTTAAATCCTTGCTACAAAAAAAAAAGATTTTTTTCACTAACATTTTTGCGAAAGACCAAAACACACACACACACACACACACATACACATAAACACTGTCACACACACACAACACTCACACACACACCCACACTCACGTACACACACTCACGCACGCACACACACACAAACACTCTCACACACAACGCATGCTTACACATAAACACACACTTACACACAACCCCCCCCCCCCCCCTGGAAGGCAAACAAAAGTTGATACATACTTGTCTCTCATGTCACCTCCACCCGCTGCCAGTGGTGGGGTTAATTATCGTCGGCCCATCATCACTGGCACATCACCAATCAGATCTGAGATACAAACAGAAACAGCAAGTGAGTTTAATTGGTGTTTAATTGGTTACTGCAACGGACTTTTATATATGATTTTTATTTATTTATTTATCTATTTTACAAACTGAATTTGTGCCCCCGTCTTAGTGGTATTGATCCCACGCCACTCATTCTGACCCGTCAATACACCTCCAACCCTGAGTTTTACTCAGTACAAGTTCTAGTGCCAGGAAGCCCACAACATGTCAAACCGCCATGGGGGGGGGGGGGGGGGGCACCCACCAGAAGATCTGCACTATTGTTGGGTGGATTTGATGGATTTCTCTAAAGCTTGTTCTGATCCAGCTTAACAAGGACGCCGCCTGCAAAGGCTCCCCTACAGACGGCAGTAATCGCTTGGTTTGCGGAGCCAGACCAAGTGATCGGTGAAGAACCCTATCACGGCATCCCATCGACAGCCTGAATAAACCACTGACACCAAAAAAAAAACCCCGAACTTCAATTATCTCTGGCATAGAACAGGAAAGGAAACCCCAAACCGAGAGGTCACCACGAGATCAGCAATCTTGAGAGTTTTCACGGATCATTTCGTAGCATTGTGAAAATGATACCCAGATTCTGTGGCCATTCAGGTACCAGCCTTTTGACTCCCACGCACTGTCCACCTGCATCCTGCATCGTCAGCCATGCTAAGCAAAGCAAAAACTTAAACCCTTTGATTCCCTCACCTAACCACCAGCTTCATGCATGAAGCTGGAGGATAGGATGAGTGAGTCAAAGGGTTAATTTTTTTGCAGTTGGTGGATAAGGTGCGGGAGTCAAAGGGTTAAACTCATGGTGACCTGTAACGGTTTTGAAGCCAGAGATAAATTAAGTTGGGGGTTTTGGTATCAACAGTTTATACAGGCCATCGTTGGACAGCCCGTGGTGGTGGTCTCCTGCCCAGAATCTCTTACTCGGTCTGGCTGCGTGACTGAGCAATTACCGTCATATGGAGGGTTAGTAGGCAGTCCCTTGTTAGGTTGGACCAGAATAGGCATTGCTGAGCTCCACTGAGGAAAGTCCCAGCAACAGTGCAGGATCTCTTCTGTTGGGTGGCCCCATGGCGGTTTGGCATGTCTGGCTCCCCGTGGGCTTCATGGCACTGGGAACGTGGACTGAGTGAACTCAGGGTTGGCGGTGTGTTGATGGGCCAGAATGAGCGGCGTGAGGTTAATATCACCCGGGTGGCGCAGAAACCAGGACTGGAAAAAAAATTACTGATTCATGTCAGTTAGGTTTGGTTTAGGCTGTGTACCGTGTCACTGTCTCCAGGGCCGTCACTTCAGCTCCCAACATACCTCCCAAGTTACCAAAGCTGAAATGACCATGAGAGCAAAGCATAGCATGAAGGTCCCCGGGGTCTGAAACAATTTCCCATAATACTGTGATGATACCTGAGAATGTGCGTATGGTAGTGATGATGCTTTGGAGTTCTGGTCTGAATTGAGACTTGCATGACAGGGCTGTACTTGACACTTTACCATCATAATATATATATCCTAGCATCAGCCAGGCCCGAGAGATACAGACACCTGCAGTGTTGGTCAGGAAATACGAGCAACACTCTCAATAACGCATCTGTAAAGTCGATGAGACTCCGCTGTGTGGTCCCAGTCTTCCGAATGAGTTCATAGCACGCATGCCTCTGGCAGAAGCTGGTCAGGGCAGTAAAATCCCACTCTGTATGGACCAGTGAGGTTTCAAACCTACGACCACCCAGTCAGTAGTAGTAGCATGACTGGTGCAACAGACTGTAGTGACTGTTAGGTTGTGGGTTCCAATCCCACCAATCCAAATGACAGTGAAAGTTTTGGGCCTCAAACTGATTCCTACCTTGAGGTGGTGCGTTGTGGAGTCCTTGGGAAGGTTAGGACCATAGGTCGAGTGTCATCGACTTTACAGATGCATTATTGAGAGTGTTGCTTGTTATTTCCTGACCAACACTGCCAGTGTCTGTAGTATCTCTCGGGCCTGGCTGACGCTAGGATGTTATAATGTTAAGTGTGGAGTACAGCCCTGTCATGCAAGTCTCAATCCAGACCAGAACTCCAAAGCATCATCACTACCATACACACACTTTCAAGTATCATCGCAGTATTGTGAGAAATTGTCTCAGACAGTGGGTTCTGGGTTCGATCCTGCCTGGGTATTGGCTGTCTGACGGGTTAAGGGTGGAGGTTTTTATGGTCTCCCAGATCGACATGTGTGTAGAAGTGTTAGCGTTTAAACCCTCCTTACTGTGAATACGCACGTTAAAGATCCCTTGTCAAGCCATGTCAGTGTCTGATGGCTTATGGAAATATAAAAATCACCTATCAAGCACGCCCACCAAAGATGGAGTAAGCGGATTGTACAGCAACAAACCGCTTGCACTCAGGATCTGGCCAGCTCATGGGTTTATGTGCAGGCTTAAGGCTTGTGCCAGGATCACCATACACATGACACCTGTGACGTTAGTGCATACATGAAATTCTTTCCGAGCGCGGAGACATCGTCTTGAGAAACTGAAACTGAAACAGAGGGCGGCGAAATGTGCATGCGTCCCAAGAAAAATCGGAGCGATAAAAAAAAAAAGTTTAATCAGACGAACATCTATACAGTGACGCACAAAATGACACACAGTGACACACGAATATACACGTATGCATAAAGTTCATACCATCGCCAGTGGAACTTCTGTGTGTGTGTGTGTGGTGTGTTGTGGCAGCCTTCAAGTCTTCTCAGCTGCGGGTACCTGAGGGAAAAGGTAAAAGAAGCAAGAGAGAGGTGATGGGCCCGGCCCTCAAAATGCAGGCCTGGAGAAAAGTTGAAGTCTCTACCACTTCACTCTCCTACGACCTCAGGATTTTGGGGAGTGCCTTTTACCATACCATGACAACCTCCATGCTGCGCACGGATATGCTGTCAGTATCCATCTTCCTCTTATCGTTTGCTGTTGTCTGTGTGAAACGAAGCCTATTCGCCATTTTCTATGTGAAACGGAGCATATTCGTCATTTTCTGAATGAAAGGAAGCCTATTCGCCATTTTCTGTGTGAAACGGAACACATTCGCCCTTTTCTGTGTGAAACGGAACACATTCGCCATTTTCTGTGTGAAAGGAACACATTCGCCATTTTCTGTGTGAAACGGAACACATTCGCCATTTTCTGTGTGAAACGGAACACATTCGCCATTTTCTGTGTGAAATGGAGTATATTTGCCATTTTCTGTGTGAAGTGGAGCATATTCGTCACTTTCTGTGTGAAACGAAGCCTATTCACCATTTTCTGTATGAAACGAAGCATATTCACCATTTTCTGTGTGAAGTGGAGCATATTCGTCATTTTCTTGTGAAAAAGAGCATATTCGCCATTTTCTCCTGTTCAACGCCACATTAGGAATCTTTTTTTTTTTAACGCCACCGAGTTTTGTGTGATCTACTATTCTGATTTCCATCAAGTTTTGTGTATTTATTCTGTGTTGTCTTTTTCATGTGCTTGACGAAGGCAGTTGCCTAAATGCGCTTCTTGCTTTGTTACATTAAACAAACGTGACTTTATTTTTTGAGCGACTCTGGTTCCTTTCAGCATGCAGTGGTCTACCAAAAGGCAAAAAAAATATGTTGTCCCGTACTGGGAGATCGGTGGAGAGCAAGGTGGAAGGCAGAGACCTCACCTTTTCCACAGGGTAGGCATTATGAGGGTGGTACCCATCTCCTGTCCCTTGCCGCTTTACCTTCCCCGGTCTGACCAGTATCAAGATACCCGTTCATAGTTGGCAGCAATGGAGGCTGCGTACACAGCTGTTTTGTGGAGGCAGGCTCCAAATTTATGCAGTGTGATTTGAAGGCGGGGAGCTCTACTTCTGTGCCAGCCAGGCTTCTATTTTCGTAAGAAAAAAGGAAAAAAAAAGACAGAAAGAAGACATTCACATTCTCTTCTCTCTCTCTCTCTCTCTCTCTCTCTCTCCACACACACACACACACACACACACACACACACACACACACACATAGAAAGAGAGGAAGAACTACTCACGCATCAGTTCCTGTCCTTCTTGCGTGATAGTACCTGCAACACAAAGCGCATGACACAGTATCAGTGATTATTATGGATACGTAGTTAACATAACAGATTTATAATAATGACTGGGAGGGTCGTTTTTCCCCCGTCTTGTATTCTACACCATTTGATCGGCCACAGAATCCGGGACAATCCTATTCCACGATGCTACAATGACGACGGCGATACCGAAGTCATGATGCTGCGTAGTTCCATTCTGAACTGTGACTGCATGATGCAGCTTGCACTTGACGCTTTTCTTTTATAATACATCCTGGAATCAGCCAGGCTAGAGAGATACAGACATCTGCGATGTTGGTCCAGAGATTTGAACACCAATTTGAACCAGGGGAAAAAAACACGCAAAAAGAATCAGAACGCGTATTTAATACAACCAGACAAGACAGGCACAAATTTTCGGCCAACTGGCCTTTGTCAAGCATGAACGTAAGATCAACAAACAAACACCAAATTCAAAAATTAGGAGAAAAAGACGAACCTTCCCTGCTGCTTCTCCTAATTTTTGTATTTGGAGTTTGTTCGTTTGTGATCCTACGCTGGACAAAGGTCAGTTGGACGAAAATTTGCGCCTGTCTTGTCTGGTTGAACTAAATACGCGTTCTGATTCTTTTTTCGTCAAGTTTTTTGTTGTTTTTTTTCTCCTGTTTCTTGTTTGCTTGAACGTGGGTGGTCGCACTTGTTTTGGATTACCAATTTGAACATCAATGACTGACTCGTAAAGTGGATGGACTCGACTGTTTGGTCCCAATCTCAGCAGTAAGCTCAGAGAACTCACTACTCTGGCTAGGAGCCGATCAGGGAGGAAAAAATCCCACAAACTGCCAGTCGTTAATTCATTGCGGCAGCCACTGTACCATGGTGACTAGTTAATGACATAGAGCTTGTAAGTTCGAACCCCATCATTATAACAGTTGGGCTCGTTGGGAAGACTTGGGCTAACACAGTCGAGTCTCGCCCACCTCACGGACATGTCATTAACCCTTTGACCCCCAGCACCCTGTCCACCAGCATCCTGCATGTCAACATGCTAGCAAGGCAAACGCTTAACCTTTGACTCCCTCGCCCTATATACCAGTTTCCTGCACGAAGCTGGTAGATAGGGTGAGGGAGTCAAAGGGTTAAGTTTTTGCAGTTGGTGGATAGGGTTAGGGAGTCAAAGGGTTAAGTTTTTGCACTTGATGGATAGGGCGAGGGAGTCAAAGGGATAAGTTTTTGAAAATGGTGCATACAGTTAGGGAGTCGAAAGGGTTAAGGATGTAGCTCACACTTCCTGACCAACACCGCGGACGTTAGTGATCTCTTGACTCAGGCAGGCAGAAAGCCCATAACGTCATCACTATCACCCCCACAGGTCCATAACGTCATCAGTATCATTCCCACAGGTTCATAACGTCATCACTATCACCCCCACAGGTCCATAACGTCATCACTATCATCCCCCACAGGTTCATAACGTCATCAGTATCACCCCCAGGTCCATCACGTCATCACTATCATCCCCATAGGTCCGTACAATTCACTATCATCCCCATAGGTCCGTACAATCATCACTATCATCCCCATAGGTCCGTACAATCATCACTATCATCCCCATAGGTCCGTACAATCATCAATATCATCCCTATAGGTCCATACAATCATCAATATCATCCCCATAGGTCCATACAATCATCACTATCATCCCCATAGGTCTGTACAATCATCACTATCATCCCCATAGGTCTATAACGTCATCACTATCATCCCCCACAGGTTCATAACGTCATCAGTATCACCCCCACAGGTCCATCACGTCATCACTATCATCCCCATAGGTCCGTACAATCATCAATATCATCCCCATAGGTCCGTACAATCATCACTATCATCCCCATAGGTCCATACAATCATCAATATCATCCCTATAGGTCCGTACAATCATCACTATCATCCCCATAGGTCCGTACAATCATCACTATCATCCCAATAGGTCCGTACAATCATCACTATCAACCCTATAGGTCCGTACAATCATCACTATCATCCCTTCAGGTCCGTACAATCATCACTATATCCCCATAAGTCCGTACAATCATCACTATCATCCCTATAGGTCCGTACAATCATCACTATCACCCCTATAGGTCCGTACAATCATCAATATCATCCCCATAAGTCCGTACAATCATCAATATCATCCATATAGGTCCGTACAATCATCACTATCATCCCTATAGGTCCGTACAATCATCAATATCATCCCCATAGATCCGTATAATCATCACTATCATCCCCATAGGTCCGTACAATCATCACTATCATCCCCATAGGTCCGTACAATCATCACTATCATCCCTATAGGTCCGTTACAATCATCAATATCATCCCCATAGGTCCATACAATCATCACTATCATCCCCATAGATCCGTACAATCATCAATATCATCCCTATAGGTCCATAACATTATCATCCCATAGGTCCATAACATCATCATTATCGTCCCCATAGGACTGTACAATCATCAATATCATCTCTATAGGTCCGGACAATCATCAATATCATCCTATAGGTCCGTACAATCATCACTATCATCCCTATAGGTCCGTACAATCATCACTATCATCCCCATAGGTCCGTACAATCATCAATATCATCCCCATAGGTCCGTACAATCATCAATATCATCCCCATAGGTCTGTACAATCATCAATATCACCCCCATAGGTCTGTACAATCATCAATATTATCCCCATAGGTCCATACAATGATCACTATCATCCCCATAGGTCCGTACAATCAACACTATCATCCCCATAGGTCTCTACAATCATCACTATCATCCCCATAGGTCCGTACAATCATCACTATCATCCCCATAGGTCCGTACAATCATCAATATCATCCCCATAGGTCTGTACAATCATCAATATCATCCTTATAGGTCCGTTACAATCATCAGTATCATCCCTATAGGTCCGTACAATCATCACTATCATCCCCATAGGTCCGTACAATCATCACTATCATCCCCATAGGTCTCTACAATCATCACTATCATCCCCATAGGTCCGTACAATCATCACTATCATCCCATAGGTCCGTACAATCATCACTATCATCCCTATAGGTCCGTACAATCATCAATATCATCCCATAGGTCCGTACAATCATCACTATCATCCCTATAGGTCCGTACAATCATCACTATCATCCCCATAGGTCCGTACAATCATCACTATCATCCCTATAGGTCCGTACAATCATCAATATCATCCCCATAGATCCGTATAATCATCACTATCATCCCCATAGGTCCGTACAATCATCACTATCATCCCCATAGGTCCGTACAATCATCACTATCATCCCTATAGGTCCGTACAATCATCAATATCATCCCATAGGTCCATACAATCATCACTATCATCCCCATAGATCCGTACAATCATCAATATCATCCCTATAGGTCCATAACATTATCATCCCCATAGGTCCATAACATCATCATTATCGTCCCCATAGGACTGTACAATCATCAATATCATCTCTATAGGTCCGGACAATCATCAATATCATCCCTATAGGTCCGTACAATCATCACTATCATCCCTATAGGTCCGTACAATCATCACTATCATCCCCATAGGTCCGTACAATCATCAATATCATCCCCCATAGGTCCGTACAATCATCACTATCATCCCTATAGGTCCGTACAATCATCACTATCATCCCCATAGGTGCGTACAATCATCACTATCAACCCATAGGTCTCTACAATCATCACTATCATCCCCATAGGTTCGTACAATCATCACTATCATCCCCATAGGTCCGTACAATCATCACTATCATCCCTATAGGTCCGTACAATCATCACTATCATCCCTATAGGTCCGTACAATCATCACTATCATCCCTATAGGTCCGTACAATCATCACTATCATCCTTATAAGTCCGTACAATCATCACTATCACCCCCATAGGTCCGTACAATCATCACTATCATCCCTATAGGTCCGTACAATCATCACTATCATCCCATAGGTCCGTACAATCATCAATATCATCCCCATAGGTCTGTACAATCATCAATATCATCCTATAGGTCCGTACAATCATCAATATCATCCCCATAGGTCCGTACAATCATCACTATCATCCCCATAGGTCCGTACAATCATCACTATATCCCCATAGGTCTCTACAATCATCACTATCACCCCCATAGGTCCGTACAATCATCAATATCATCCCCATAGGTCTGTACAATCATCAATATCATCCCTATAGGTCCGTACAATCATCACTATCATCACTATAGGTCTCTACAATCATCACTATCATCCCATAGGTCTCTACAAATCATCACTATCATCCCTATAGGTCCATACAATCATCAATATCATCCCTATAGGTCTACAATCATCACTATCATCCCTATAGGTCCGTACAATCATCACTATCATCCCTATAGGTCCGTACAATCATCAATATCATCCCCACAGGTCCGTACAATCATCACTATCACCCCCATAGGTCCGTACAATCATCACTATCATCCTTATAGGTCCGTACAATCATCAATATCATCCCCTTAGGTCCGTACAATCATCACTATCATCCCCATAGGTCCGTACAATCATCACTATCATCCCCATAGGTCCATACAATCATCACTATCATCCCTATAGGTCCGTACAATCATCACTATCACCCCCATAGGTCCGTACAATCATCACTATCATCCCCATAGGTCGATACAATCATCACTATCATCCCTATAGTCCGTACAATCATCAATATCATCCCATAGGTCCGTACAATCATCACTATCATCCCTATAGGTCCGTACAATCATCAGTATCATCCCTATAGTCCGTACAATCATCAATATCATCCCCATAGGTCCGTACAATCATCACTATCATCCCGATAGATCCGTACAATCATCAATATCATCCCATAGGTCCGTACAATCATCACTATCATCCCCATAGGTCCGTACATCGTTCATCTATAACGTTATCCATTATCATCCCCATAGTCACAATCATCACTATATTCCCATAAGTCCGTACAAATCATATCATCCTAACTCTTATAATCATCCTATAGGTCCGTTACAATCATCACTATCATCCTATAGGTCCGTACAATCATCACTATCATCCCTAGGTCCGTACAATCATCACTATCATCCCCATAGGTCCGTACAATCATCACTATCATCCCATAGGTCCGTACAATCATCACTATCATCCCTATAGGTCCGTACAATCATCACTATATCCCCATAGGTCAGTACAATCATCATATCATCCCTATAGGTCCGCACAATCATCACTATCATCCCCATAGGTCTCTACCATCATCCCATCTAATATCAATACCCCCATAGGTCCGTACACAATCTCCATAGTGAAACATCATATTCCCTATAGGTCCGTACAATCATCACTATCATCCCTATAGGTCGTACAATCATCACTATCATCCCCATAGGTCCGTACAATCATCACTATCATCCCTATATGGTCCGTACAATCATCACTATCATCCCCATAGGTCTACAATCATCACTATATCAACCCCATAGGTCTCTACAATCATCACTATCATCCCCATAGGTTCGTACAATCATCACTATCATCCCTATAGGTCCGTACAATCATCACTATATCCCTATAGGTCCGTACAATCATCACTATCATCCCTATAGGTCTTCATTCACATCATCCATACTACATATCTATATCCCTATAGGTCCGTACAATCATCACTATCATCCTTATAAGTCCGTACAATCATCACTATCACCCCATAGGTCCGTACAATATCCATTCCACTATCATCCCTATAGGTCCGTACAAATCATCACTATCATCCCCATAGGTCCGTACAATCATCAATATCATCCCATAGGTCTGTACAATCTCATCAATATCATCCCTATAGTGTTCATCACAATCATATCTCAATATCATCCCCATAGGTCCGTACAATCATCACTATCATCCCCATAGGTCCGTACAATCATCACTATATCACCCATAGGTCTCTACAATCATCACTATCATCCACATAGGTGTCTCTCCTACCAATCACATCATATATCATCCCATAGGTCGTACAATCATCAATATCAATCCCTATAGGTCCGTACAATCATCACTATCATCCACTATATTAGGTCCTACAATCATCACTATCATCCCCATAGGTCTCTACAATCATCACTATCATCCCTATAGGTTCCATACAAATCACAATATCATTCCCCTATAGGTCTACAATCATCACTATCATCCCTATAGGTCCGTACAATCATCACTATCATCCCCTATAGGTCCGTACAATCATCACATATCATCCCCAAGGTCCGTACCAATCATATACAACTATCACCCCATAGGTCCGTACAATCATCACTATCATCCTATAGGTCCGTTACAATCATCAATATCATCCCCTTAGGTCGTACAATCATTCACTATCATCCCCATAGGTCCGTACAATCATCACTATCATCCCATAGGTCTCTACAATCATCACTATCATCCCTATAGGTTCCGTACAATCATCACTATCACCCCCATAGGTCCGTACAATCATCACTATCATCCCCATAGGTCGATACAATCATCATATCATCCCTATAGTCCGTACAATCATCAATATCATCCCCATAGGTCCGTACAATCATCACTATCATCCCTATAGGTCCGTACAATCATCAGTATCATCCCTATAGTCCGTACAATCATCAATATCATCCCCATAGGTCCGTACAATCATCACTATCATCCCGATAGATCCGTACAATCATCAATATCATCCCCATAGGTCCGTACAATCATCACTATCATCCCCATAGGTCCGTAACAATCGTCACTATCATCCCTATAGGTCCGTACAATCATCAATATCATCCCTAAGGTCCGTACAATCATCACTATCATCCCTATAGGTCTCTACAATCATCAATATCATCCCTATAGGTCTCTACAATCATCAATTATCATCCGTATAGGTCTCTACAATCATCACTATCATCCCTATAGGTCCGTGCAATCATCACTATCATCCCCATAGGTCCCTACAATCATCACTATCATCCCCATAGGTCCATACAATCATCACTATCATCCCCATAGGTCTCCCACATTCATCACTATCATCCCAATAGGTCCGTACAATCATCACTATCATCCCCATAGGTCTCTACAATCATCACTATCATCCCCATAGGTCTGTACAATCATCACTATCATCCCTATAGGTCTCTACAATCATCACTATTCATCCCCATAGGTCTGTACAATCATCAATATCACCCCCATAGGTCCGTACAATCATCACTATCATCCCCATAGGTCTCGACAATCATCAATATCATCCCCATAGGTCCGTACAATCATCACTATCATCCCTATAGGTCCGTACAATCATCACTTATCATCCCCATAGGTCTGTACAATCATCACTATCATCCCTATATTCTCTACAATCATCACTATCATCCCCATAGGTCCATACAATCATCACTATCATCCCTATAGGTCCGTAACAATCATCACTATCATCCCCATAGGTCTCTACAATCATCACTATCATCCCTACAGGTCCGTACAATCATCACTAAAATCCCTATAGTCCGTACAATCATCACTATCATCCCTATAGGTCTCTACAATTAATCACTATCATCCCCATAGGTCTCTACAATTATCACTATCATCCCCATAGGTCCGTATAATCATCACTATCATCCCTATAGGTCCATATAATCATCACTATCATCCCTATAGGTTCTACAATCATCACATATCATCCCATAGGTCCATATAATCATCACTATAATCCCATTAGTCCATACAATCATCACTATCATCCCCATAGGTCCATACAATCATCAATTATCATCCCCATAGGTCTGTACAATCATCAATATCATCCCCATAGGTCCGTACAATCATCAATATCATCCCCTTAGGTCCGTACAATCATCACTATCATCCCCATAGGTCTGTACAATCATCACTATCATCCCTATAGGTCCGTACAATCATCGCTATCATCCCCATAGGTCCGTACAATCATCACTATCATCCCTATAGGTCCGTACAATCATCACTATCATCCCGATAGGTCCGTACAATCATCACTATCATCCCATAGGTCTCTACAATCATCACTATCATCCCATAGGTCTCTACAATCATCACTATCATCCCCTATAGGTCTCTACAATCATCACTATCATCCCCATAGGTCTGTACAATCATCAATATCACCCATAGGTCCGTACAATCATCACTATCATCCCCATAGGTCTTACAATCATCAATATCATCCCATAGGTCCGTACAATCATCACTATCATCCTTATAGGTCCGTACAATCATCACTATCATCCCATAGGTCTGTACAATCATCACTATCATCCCTATAGGTCTCTACAATCATCACTATCATCCCCATAGGTCCATACAATCATCACTATCATCCCTTAGGTCCGTACAATATCACTATCATCCCCATAGGTCTCTACAATCATCACTATCATCCCTACAGGTCCGTACAATCATCACTATCATCCCCATAGGTCTCTACAATTATCACTATCATCCCTATAGGTCCGTATAATCATCACTATCATCCCTATAGGTCCATATAATCATCACTATCATCCCCATAGGTCCATACAATCATCACTATCATCCCATAGGTCCATACAATCATCAATATCATCCCCATAGGTCCGTACAATCATCACTATCATCCCCATAGGTCCATACAATCATCACTCATCATCATCAGGTGCCCTGCCGCATGGCGTTGGCGATCATGCCATCTGCCTCTATCTCTCGTTGCCCCCAGCATCTCTCCCACCTTCCCCGTCCCCAGCCATTCCGCAAGTCCGTCCAGCATTTTCTCCCTGGGTCTACCCGGTGCTCTCTTTCCCTCCAGTTTTCCCGCCATGACCAGGTGCTCCAAATCCCCCTTCCTCATAAAATGGCCTATAAATGTTGCCTGTCTTTTCCTAATCTTCCTTATGAGTGATCTACTTGTGTCTGCCTCCATCAAGAATGTCTCGTTTGTTTTCTTTGCTGTCCATGGAACCCTCAACATTCTTCTTAGAAACCACATCTCGGCTGCCTCGATCTTGTTCTGGCTTTGTTTGTTGACTGTCCAGTCCACGCCTCGCATCCGTACAACAGTATTGGTTCTATATAACATTCAAGAACTCTCTTCCTGATGTTAATCGATAGGCATTTGTTGGTAAGAATGCTTGTATCTTCTTGAATGCTGTTTTGGCTTGGCCGATTCTGCCGGCTATTTCTGATGTGCATCTGCCGTCTGATGAAATGATCGTTCCCAGGTATTTGAATTTATCAACCTGTATCAAGGTTGTGCCATTTGCTGTTATTTTGCATGAGGGGATTTCATGCTTTTTACTGATCACCATGACTTCAGTCTTCCTGCTGTTAAGTTCCAGCCCCTTACCTTTGCTTTCTATTTCTAGTATATTCACAAGGTTTTGTAGGTCTCTTTCACTTTCTGCAATTAGCAAGTGTCATCTGCATATCGAATGTTATTTATCATTTTCCCTCCAACCTTTAATCCAGGGTCTTCTTCTAGGTTTCTCATGATGTTTTCGCTGTAAAATGAAACACAACCCTGTCTGACTCCTCTTTTGATATTTTGGAAAGAGCTTACATTGTTTTCTATTCTCATTGCAGCTGTTTGTTCCCAGTACATATTTCTGATTATTCGTAGATCTTTTCCATCAACATTGAGTCTCTCCAGTTGGTTGATCAATTCATCATGTCTTACCCGATCGAAAGCCTTGGTGTAGTCAACAAAGCATAAATATAAATCCTTATTCATCTCATTGACCTCTCTATGATAGTTCTTAGGATTATATGGCATTAATAGTTCCTTTCCCTTCCGCAAATCCACACTGTTCTTTCTATTTCTCTTTTGATTCTATTCCTTGTCCTCATCATGACTATTCTTAACAGGATTTTTGTTACATGGCTCATCAGACTGATTGTGCGATGGAGTTCGCATTCTATAGCCCTGTCTTCTTTGGAAGTGCAATGAAAATTGATTTTGACATATCTTTGGGGATTTTTCCAGTGTCGTAAATTTCATTTAGGAGGACTGTTATTTTTTCTATGCCAAATTCCTCCAGGGCTTCAATCATCTCTGTAGTAATGTTGTCTGGTCCTGGGGCTTTTCCGGTTTCATCTTTTTCAGTGCCGCTCTAACTTCATCTTTCATTATGGGTGGTCCTTCAAAGTTCTTTTTTATAATGTGTTCTTCGTTTCTGTCATCCTCAAAAAGGTCTTTAAAGTACTCTCCCCATCTGTCCAATATTTTGTCTTTTTCCATGATAAGCGTGCCATCTTTCGATTTCAAGCAACCAGTTGATGTGCATGTGGACAATTTCTTCAATTCGTCTGTACATACCCTGAGGATCCGTTTTGTGTCGGTCTTCCATTTCTTTGCACTTTGATTTCAGCCAAGCTTCCTTAGCTTCATTGCACCTATTCCTGATCTCCTTGTTTATCTTCCTGTAGATCTCCTCATTTCTCTTTGCCTTCCTCCTTTCCTCCATCAAGCCCGAAATGTCATTAGTCATCCAGTTCTTTTTTGCTTTTCTATCTGCTTTAGGGATTTCTTCACAAGCTTCATTTATCGAATTCCTCAACTTTGTCCATTGTTCCTCACTGTCACCAACGTCTTCCAGAGCACTGAATTTGTTTTGAACATGCACATTAATTTTTTTACGTATCCTTCATCTGTCTTTAAGAGTCCAAGGTTTAATTTGATGTTGTTTTTGGTCTGTTTCCTTTTCCTCAATTTCAGTCTAAATCTTCCCACTACAGGATTGTGGTCACTGTTGCAGTCTGCGCCTGGTAGTGTTTTTGCTGACAGTAAAGAATTTCTATATCTTTTATTGTTCAGGATGTAGTCAATTTGATTTTTGGTATTATCTCCTGGACTCATCCAAGTCCATTTTCTTCTATTAGGCTGCTCAAACCAGGTATTTCCTACTATAAACTCATTCATCTCTGCCCATTCTACAAGTTTCTCACCCTTTCATTTTGCGTACCAAGGCCATGAGGTCCGACTATATCCTCCACCCTATCCTGTCCCACTTTAGCATTAAATCTCCCATTATTACAGTAACTTCTTGTGATTTACATTGGACTTTGGCCATCTCTAATACTTCGTAAAGTTGTCGATGTCTTCCTGGGAACTTGCGGATGTTGGTGCATACACCTGAATGATGTTGATATCAATTGGTTTACCTCCGAATTTGACCAGCAAAACTCTGTCGGACACAGCCCAGTATCCCTTAACTGCTTTTGATTTGTCTTTGTCCATCATGATGCCTACTCCTCTTTTATGTGAGTTACCACCAGCCAGAGTATATCATTGTGTATTCTCCTGATGTTATCATGCCTGCCCCCTTCCATCTCACTTCCCCTAGTCCTAAAATACCAATGTTAAGTCTTTCCATCTCTGTCTTGATATTTTCTAATTTACCCTTTTGTAACAATGTTCTTATATTCCATGTTGCAACTTTGATGTTTTTAAATCTCAGTTTAGGGTTCGCAGTAACTTGCTGACAGTCTGGTGTCACCTGCGCCGCATGACGGTCCCTACCGGACGAAGCTGCTCCAACGGAGCACCTATTTACGTCGTTGTCTTTGATCTTTTTGTCTCTGTCCATGATTTCCTGGGAAAAATTACGATGGTGGTTTCCCGTTGCCTTCCATCGGTTTGTGTACGGTCTCTCCGCTAGCCTTACTCTCTCCCGAGATGTCCACAAGGCAGTGGAGCTATTCACCCATAGCTTGGGGGTCTGGTTCGTGGGCACCAGGGCGTATCCACACGCCGGTGGGCCTGCATGCCTCACGTCTGGGGCCAGACCTCACTATCATCCCCATAGGTCCGTACAATCATCACTATCATCCCGAAAGGTCCGGAAAATCATCACTATCATCCCATAGGTCCATAAAATCATCACTATCATCCCCATAGGTCCATACAATCATCACTATCATCCTCATAGGTCCATACAATCATCACTATCATCCCATAGGTCCATAAAATCATCACTATCATCCCATACACATAATCTCATTATATGTTTTTACTATCATAGGAAACCCTCATGCCCAAGTCTTGATCACATCATGCTCAAGACATCTCTTCATGACCTAATTTTTCATCTAAAGTCATAAAATCATCACATCTGTGTTTTTGATAAGGATCTGGCCCTGTTCTGTTCATCATGTTGTTCAAGACGGATTGGCTGTTTGGGTGGTTATATTATACAAAGGATCACACTGGAGAATTTGAGTGTCGAAGCGGAGGCATGGGGGGGATACAGGAATTGGGGGTTGGGAATGGAGAAGTCAAATCGCTTGGGGAAGGGAAGACAAAGACAAATTGTGAACAAACCAAGGACAAACACAAATTATGAACAAACCAAGGACCAAGACAAAATGTGAACAAACCAAGGACAAACACAAATTGTGAACAAACCAAGGACCAAGACAACTTGTGAACAAACAAACCAAGGACAAACCACAAATTGTGAACAAACCAAGGACAAACACAATTATGAACAAACCAAGGACCAAGACAAATTGTGAACAAACCAAGGACAAACAAATTATGAACAAACCAAGGACCAAGACAAATTGTGAACAAACCAAGGACAAACACAAATTGTGAACAAACCAAGGACCAAGACAAATTGTGAACAAACCAAGGACCAAACACAAATTGTGAACAAACCAAGGACCAAGACAAATTGTGAACAAACCAAGGACCAAGACAAATTGTGAAACCAAGGACAAGACAAATTGTGAACAAACCAAGGACAAAGACAAATTATGAACAAACCAAGGACAAAGACAAATTGTGAACAAACCAAGGACAAAGACAAATTGTGAACAAACCAAGGACAAAGACAAATTGTGAACAAACCAAGGACCAAAGACAAATTGTGAACAAACCAAGGACAAAGACAAATTGTGAACAAACAAGGACCAAGACAAATTGTGAACAAACCAAGGACCAAGACAAATTGTGAACCAAGGACCAAGACAAATTGTGAACAACCAAGGACCAAGACAAATTGTGACAACCAAGGACCAAGACAAATTGTGAACAACCAAGGACCAAGACAAATTGTGAACAACCAAGGACCAAGACAATTGTGAACAAACCAAGGACCAAGACAAATTGTGAACAAACCAAGGACAAAGACAAATTGTGAACAAACCAAGGACAAGACAAATTGTGAACAAACCAAGGACCAAGACAAATTGTGAACAAACCAAGGACCAAGACAAATTGTGAACAACCAAGGACCAAGACAAATTGTGAACAAACCAAGGACCAAGACAAGTTGTGAACAAACCAAGGACCAAAGACAAATTGTGAACAAACCAAGGACCAAGACAAATTGTGAACAAACCAAGGACAAAGACAATGTGAACAAACCAAGGAAAACAAATTGTGAACCAAGGACAAAGACAAATTATGAAAAAACAAGGACAAAGACAAATTATGAACAAACCAAGGACCAAGACAAATTGTGAACAAACCAAGGACAAGACAAATTGTGAACAAACCAAGGACCAAGACAAATTGTGAACAAACCAAGGACAAAGACAAATTGTGAACAAACCAAGGACAAAGACAAATTATGAACAAACCAAGGACCAAGACAAATTGTGAACAAACCAAGGACAAAGACAAATTATGAACAAACCAAGGACCAAGACAAATTGTGAACAAACCAAGGACAAAGTCAAATTGTGAACAAACCAAGGACAAAGACAAATTGTGAACAAACCAAGGACAAAGACAAATTGTAATAATAATAATAATAGTGAACATTTATGGCGCTTAATCTAAGAAAAGCCCTAAGCGCTTACAGTAAACACACACACACGCGCACACACAAACACACGCACACCACACGCACACCACACACACACACACACACACACCCCCGCACACACACACACACACACACACACACACCACACACACACACACCCGCACACACACACACACACACACCCGCACACACACACACACGCGCTCGGGCACAGATTTCAAGGTGGCAGCTGAAGTAAGAGTACAGAACTACAGGCTAGGATTTAAAAAGAGTGGTTTTTAGACTGGACTTAAACGAAGAAAGGGTACAGGTAGAGCGGAGAGGAAAGGGAAGTTTGTTCCCAAATACAAATTATGAACAAATACAAATTATGAACAAACGAAAGACAAAGACAAATTGTGAACCAAGGACCAAGACAAATTGTGAACAAACCAAGGACCAAGACGAATTGTGAACAAACCAAGGACCAAGACAAATTGTGAACAAACCAAGGACCAAGACAAACTGTAAACAAACCAAGGACAAAGATAAATTGTGAACAAACCAAGGACCAAGACAAACTGTGAACAAACCAAGGACCAAGACAAATTGTGAACAAACCAAGGACCAAGACAAATTGTGAACCAAGGACAAAGATAAATTGTGAACAAACCAAGGACAAAGACAAATTGTGAACAAACCAAGGACAAACACAAATTGTGAACAAACCAAGGACAAACACAAATTGTGAACAAACCAAGGACAAAGACAAATTGTGAACCAAGGACAAAGACATTGTGAACAAACCAAGGACCAAGACAAGTTGTGAACAAACCAAGGACCAAGACAAATTGTGAACAAACCAAGGACAAACACAAATTGTGAACAAACCAAGGACCAAGACAAATTGTGAACAAACCAAGGACCAAGACAAATTGTGAACAAACCAAGGACAAAGATAAATTGTGAACAAACCAAGGACCAAGACAAATTGTGAACAAACCAAGGACCAAGACAAATTGTGAACAAACCAAGGACAAAGATAAATTGTGAACAAACCAAGGACAAACACAAGTTATGAACAAACCAAGGACAAAGACATTGTGAACAAACCAAGGACCAAGACAAATTGTGAACAAACCAAGGACAAAGACAAATTGTGAACAAACCAAGGACCAAGACAAATTGTGAACAAACCAAGGACCAAGACAACTTGTGAACAAACCAAGGACAAATACAAATTATGAACAAACCAAGGACCAAGACAAATTGTGAACAAACCAACCAAGGACAAAGACAAATTGTGAACAAACAAAGGACCAAGACAACTTGTGAACAAACCAAGGACAAAGACAAATTGTGAACAAACCAAGGATCAAGACAACTTGTGAACAAACCAAGGACAAATACAAATTATGAACAAACCAAGGACAAAGACAAATTGTGAACAAACCAACCAAGGACAAAGACAAATTGTGAACAAACCAAGGACCAAGACAAATTGTGAACAAACCAAGGACCAAGACAAATTGTGAACAAACCAAGGACCAAGACAAATTGTGAACAAACCAAGGACCAAGACAAACTGTGAACAAACCAAGGACAAAGACAAATTGTGAACAAACCAACCAAGGACAAAGACAAATTGTGAACAAACCAAGGACAAAGACAAATTGTGAACAAACCAAGGACAAAGACAAATTGTGAACAAACCAACCAAGGACAAAGACAAATTGTGAACAAACCAAGGACAAAGACAAGCTCTGAACAAACCAGATCACCTCCAGCAGCTCCGCTACCATCATCAAGTTTGTGTGTATGCACACACATACACACACACACATACTCACACACACACATGTGCACACACACACATGCATGCTCGTAAACACATATGCAAGCACACGCGTGCACGTGCACACACACACGAACGGGCACACAAAGGGAAAACATGAAGCATGCTACTTACGCATTCTCATTCTCCTCTGGAGAGCATATATTATGTGATCTGAAACAATAGCGAATAACAATAATTAGGGTGATAATAACAGATAATGCGGTTGATAATAACAGACAATAGCAACAACAACAAAACAACGACAAAAACCAATGTTACTGTTATTGTTGTTTAAAGCCCAGCCGACTGCATAGAGCCATATCTGGGCTATAACCGTTTCAAAACACATTACAATACTTCAACAGGGAATAAAGAAAAGAAAATTAAGTACACACATCAATGCATTCGCGTACATAATCTCAGGAGATGCCCCTTGCGTTGACCACTCCGTCCAGTTTATCCCACATGGGCATTTAAAAAACAAACCTGAAGAAAAATTTTAACGTAACTAAGGACATACAAACACATATAAAAAAAACAACAGGCCTAACCTACCTAAAACTGCTTTCGCACATCTCATTTCCCTAGAGCCAAAATTGCGTTTAATATTTTAAACATGTACCTAATTATCAGTCCTAAGAGAAAGTACGTCCGACTTTATCGAGCACATACACTATACAGGTGAATGGACCGTTAAGGCAGAAAATGATAGGAAGAAGTGACAGAAAGCAAAGCAGCAAAACAGAAACAAAGAGAGTGATAGAAAAGAGGAAATTTCTAGCACAGAATTTTCAGAAGGTGGGGATACTATTTATACTTCAAGAGACCCCCGGCATCCACACAGGGGTGGGGGGGGGGGGGGACAACAATTGAGAGACGCAATGGCCAAACTGGTTGGCTAGAACTTCAGACACCCAGCTGGATGGTGCCAGTTCCATTCTGCCTGCCACCAACCTGGTGGGTGAAGGGTGAGCACTTGACCTACCTCAACATCAACATTCTGTGCAGATCTGCATGTGATAATACTAATAATACTAATACTAATAATGCTACCACCACCACTACTACTAAGTAATAGATACTACTACTACTAATAATAATAACAACAACAAATAATAATAATAATAAGATGATGACTGATATGACAATTAAAACAACTGGAAGCGTCTCAAAAGAGAATAGTCTTAATGGTGAAGCTCATATATAACCATCCTCCCCAGTCATCTCAAGTAAAAGAATAATAAAACTCAATTTATATCAATTAAAAAGCGACAAAAATTAAAAAGAATAAACATAACCAACGCAAACCAAGACAAAACAAAAGCAGCAAAAAATCACACTAAGAAATAGGGGAAACGTATACTGACAAATCAAAACGTTTGGAGTTTGTTGAAGAAGGCTTATTCACACTTAGATAATTCAATATGCACTCATCCAATCTGCCAATAATTATCTGGCAGACCCCTTGAGCCTGCGCACAACTCCACATACTTGTAAGGTCTCAAAAAGGGCGGTGTGTGGGGAAAGGTCGGGTTGTTTTTTGTGTTTGTTTCGGTTTTTTTTTTGGTGGGGGGGGGGGGGGGGGGGGGGTCACGACCTATTAAACACAGAGACTGACACCACCAGAATAACTGGTCCTTAAAAACGGGTCAATTGACTGATTGACTTGGTTCAGTTTTTACGTCGACACCCACCTCAGGTGATACGGCCGACGGGGATAATCAACCATCCCGGGGAAGTGGGGGAAGGGGGACCTATCTAATCCTATACTGACATCATCAGAACAACAATGATGTTGAGATGGGACAGTGAGAAGGCCAGTTTTAATGTAGTGCACCCAGGGATTCGAACCCACAACCATTAGCATGTGAATCCGACGCTCAATCAATTGAACTACTGGGGCACACGCATAACGGGTCCAGCAAACAGGCCAGTTTTTATATTGCGGAGTAGGATTGAAGTCGGAGACATCAGATTTTGAATCCACTGCTCTGTCAACCTAGGCAGTCACTTCAGATATAGAACTGTGGCCTGCCCGACAGCATTATAAGCCTGGGACTGTCACCAAGTGAGCTAACAGGGCCAAATAAATAAATAAGTTATTTTTGTGTGAAGCCCAGACGACTGCGCAGAACTGTATTAGGGCTATAACAATCTCATAACACACATAATACCTCACAGTGGGAAAAATAGTACTAGGGGACAAAAAGAAGATTGAAAAATTTAATCATGCTATAAATTAAGTAAGGAAAAATTAAATTTCAGTTAAGCGGTATTTGTTTTTATAAAGTATAGAACAAAGTAAGCGAAAATAAAAATAGTAACAGGAAGGCTGAAAAACAAATTCATAATGGAAAAAATGGTAATAACACACACACTCACAAACACACAGGAAAAGCAAATAATAATACTTTTGAATTATGAATAACAACGTATTGTCAAATGTTAACACCTCAAATTTTTGCCTTTTAGACACTGTCAGAGTGCCATACATACCTTTGCCAACATCAGGTAAGCTCCAGCCGATAGGTAAAGGGCCTCGTGGAATGAACCGCATCACCATGGGATCTAAAACGGAGAAATGGTCAATAATGTTAAAGACAATGATAATAAATAGCAATAATGCTCACTTATACGAATATTCACACACTATGCTCCAACGTAGACGTGTATGCACAAATAGCCACACATGGACGCGCATGTACGCACACAGATCTCCACACCGACGCAATGAAATCATAGAGTGATCGATCAATCGATCTTGATGTGATTTTGTTATACTAAGTAGAGCCCAGAAAACTACAAGCAGACATCAACAAGAGAAGGCTAAAATATATTGGCCATGTGTCACACAACAAGAACAGGACCTCATGGCAACCATCTTTCATGGAAAAACAATGGCAAAAATGAAGAAAGGCAGACCTCCAATCTCGTACATCGAGAACATAATCAACATCAGTGGCCTAAATACTCAAGAAATCGTCCACAAAAGTCAAGACAGAGCGGCCTGGAGGGAGATGGTGGTGTCCGGGTATGAAGCGGCCAACTCTGAACCCGATGACGTTGACAGGTGAGACAGGTGAATTATAGCCCAGTCGACTGCCCGGGACACATCGAGGGCCAGACAGCTGACGTAGACAGACAGGACAGACAGACAGATGAGCAAACATGTGGCAACTCAACTAAACAGGCAGGCACACAAACAGCCCACTTAGAGACACATACATGCAGACATACAGTCAGGCAGACATACGCACACAAACTGATAGGCTGGCATGGTAGACAAAGCAGAGGGTAGAGAGACAGACATACACACCAACAGACCTGTAGACAGACATACACACCAACAGACCTGTAGACAGACATACACACCAACAGACCTGTAGACAGACATACACACCAACAGACCTGTAGACAGACATACACACCAACAGACCTGTAGACAGACATACACACCAACAGACCTGTAGACAGACATACACACCAACAGACCTGTAGACAGACATACACACCAACAGACCTGTAGACAGACATACACACCAACAGACCTGTAGACAGACATACACACCAACAGACCTGTAGACAGACATACACACCAACAGACCTGTAGACAGACATACACACCAACAGACCTGTAGACAGACATACACACCAACAGACCTGTAGACAGACATACACACCAACAGACCTGTAGACAGACATACACACCAACAGACCTGTAGACAGACATACACACCAACAGACCTGTAGACAGACATACACACCAACAGACCTGTAGACAGACATACATACCAACAGACCTGTAGACAGACATACACACCAACAGACCTGTAGACAGACATACACACCAACAGACCTGTAGACAGACATACATACCAACAGACCTGTAGACAGACATACATACCAACAGACCTGTAGACAGACAGGCCAGAAGACAGGCCGAAAAACAGACAAGTGGGTGACAGACCGGCCGGTAGACAGGTGAAATGGTAGACAGTTAGGTCGGCACACATACTAATAGGCAGAGAGAGAGAGAGCGCGCAAGCGAGAGAGCGTATGAGAGAGAGAGAGAGAGAGCATGCGGAGAGACAATTAGAGAGAGAGCGCGCACACGAGACACAGAGGAAGGGGGGAGAGAGAGAGAGAGAGAGAGAGAGAGAGAGAGAGAGTAGGTAGATCCAGCCATTTTTGTAATTTGAAAAATACTCAGTATTTTCAAATTTTCCAAAAGGTAACAATAACGTTAATATATATGCAAAATATCTCACTCATAGCTCTAACGGTTTTTGAGATACTACTGTCTGAAATACTGTAAAAATGGGCGTTTTTCGCAGTTTGGTGAATTGGCCATATTTGTACCCACATTTCTTCAGAAGTGTGTATCTCACATATATAAAAATTGATACAGTTACTGTATTCTATATGTACATTAAGCCTCTTTTTTTTTAGAACTCTAGAATTATTTTCCTCTGTGCTATTTGTCTTCAAAAATGGCAAAAATGCCAACTTGTGCACTTGTCAGTCTGTGGCAAACACACGTTAACGCTACTTAATGGTTCATAACTCAGCGACTAGCCATGCTACATCCAAAATGCAGATATCAAAAGATTCAGCACTGAAAATGAAAACAAAATTTGTGAAAAAGAAGTGTTCAACCTTATCAACAGCTGAATATGCGTTTGATAAAAAACACTAAAATCGTCGATTTTTCACAATGGTGTCAGCAAAATGACGTGTCTGCCGGTACCTAATGTTAGCCATTACTCATAGAGCAGCTGGACCTACCTAGAGAGAGAGAGAGAAAGAGAGAGAGAAAGAGAGAGAGAGAGAGAGAAAGAGAGAGAGAAAGAGAGAGAGAAAGAGCGCACGTGACAGAGAGAGATAGAGAGAGAAAGGACGTCCAGAAAATCAAGTAAACAGATGGCTACTCCCTCAGACACACAGACGACACCTAAGATAGACATACAGACAGATGGACGGCAACTCAGACACACAGACAGGCAGACAGATAGCAGGATAAGCTCACCGTTTCTAATTCCCAAGTTTGGACTCTGCAAGAGCTCCAATATCCTGATATCTGGAATCGGAAGAAAAAACAAGTTTATTTAGTACAAGCATGAACAGATAGTTCCATCTTCCTTTTTTATTAACCCTTTGACTCCTGCACCCTGTCCACCAGCCTCCTGCTTTGTCAACCATGCTAGCAAAGTAAAAACTTAACCCTTTGATTCCCTTGCCCTATCCACCAGTTTCCTGCAGTTTTCCGAGTGGCGTTTTTTGCTAGTGATGGTGATACTAAAGTTAGATTTATAGCTTCGGGCCGGTGGTATGGTACTCAGGGATACGGATAACATGTCCATTATTAAGCAGACTTTAGTCCACAAGGCAGGGCAGGAGAGGAGATGAACACGGTCCTCACAATACTGGCTCTGAGAAAACTCGAGGGTGGACTAAAAGCCACACACTAACTTTTACTTGAGGCAGACCTGAACTCGTGTAAACCCATGCAGTCAAAATTGGAAATACGGTTTTATGCTTTAACCTTTTGACTCCCGCACCCTCTCCACCAACTGCAAAATCTTTAACCCTTTGACTCCCTCACCCTATCCACCAGCTTCCTGCAGGAAGGTGGTGGATAGGGTGTGGGAATCAATGGGTGAAGGTTTTGCTTTGCTAGCATGGTTGACAATGTGGGATGCTGGTGGACATGGTGCGGGAGTCAAAGGGTTAATATATTGTGTACTGTGCTGTTGTACTGTGTATACCGTATATTGAGTTACTCTGCACTGTAGTGCACTGGATACAATTGTACTTGTAGGCACTGGATAATAATAAGCAATACTGTGTTGTACAATACTGGTCTGTATTATAAATACTGTATTGTACAATACTGATCTGTATGAATACTGTATTGAATAATACCAGTTTCTATCATAAATACTGTACTGTACAATACTGGTCTGTATTATAAATACTCCATTGTACAACACTGGTCTATATTATAAATGTTGTACAATATTGGTCTGTATAATAAATACTGTGTTGTACAATACCGGTCTGTATTATAAATACTGTATTGTACAATACTGGTCTGTATCATGAAAACTGTACAATACTGGTCTGTATTATAGATACTATATTGTACAATACTGGTCTGTATTATAGATACTATATTGTACAATACTGGTCTGTATTATAAATACTGTACTGTACAATACTGGGCTGTATCATAGATACTGTACAATACTGGTCTGTACCATAAATACTGCATAGTACAATATTGGTCTGTATTATAAATACTGTATTGTACAATACTGGTCTGTATTATAAATACTGTACTGTACAATACTGGGCTGTATCATAAATACTGTACAATACTGGTCTGTACCATAAATACCGCATAGTACAATATTGGTCTGCATTATAGATACTGTATTGTACAATACTGGTCTGTATTAAAACACTGTACTGTACAATACTGGTCTGTATTATAAACACTGTACAATACTGGTCTGTACCATAAATACCGCATAGTACAATATTGGTCTGTATTATAGATACTGTATTGTACAATACTGGTCTGTATTATAAACACTGTACAATACTGGTCTGTACCATAAATACCGCATAGTACAATGTTGGTCTGTATTATAGATACTGTATTGTACAATACTGGTCTGTATTATAACACTGTACAATACTAGTCTGTACCATAAATACCGCATAGTACAATATTGGTCTGTATTTATAGATACTGTATTGTACAATACTGGTCTGTATTTAAAACACTGTGCTGTACAATACTGGTCTGTATTATAAACACTGTACTGTACAATACTGGTCTGTATCATAAATACTGTACAATACTGGTCAGTATCATAAATACTGTACAATACTGGTCTGTATCATAAATACTGTACAATACTGGTCTGTATCATAAATACTGTACAATACTGGTCTGTATCATAAATACTGTACAATACTGGTCTGTATCATAAATACTGTACAATACTGGTCAGTATCATAAATACTGTACAATACTGGTCTGTATCATAAATACTGTACAATACTGGTCTGTATCATAAATACTGTACAATACTGGTCTGTATCATAAATACTGTACAATACTGGTCTGTATCATAAATACTGTACAATACTGGTCTGTATCATAAATACTGTACAATACTGGTCTGTATCATAAATACTGTACAATACTGGTCAGTATCATAAATACTGCATTGTACAAGATTGGTCTGTATTATACTGTATTGAACAATACTGGTCTGTATCATACTGTATTGTACAATATTGGTCTGTATCATAAATATTGTACAACACTGATCTGTATTATAAACACTGTACTGTACAATACTGGTATGTATTATAAATACTGTACTGTACAACTGGTCTATATTATAAACACTGTACTGTACAATACTGGTCTGTATTATAAATACTGTACAATACTGGTCTGTATCATACTGTACTGTACAATACTGGTCTGTATTATAAAAACTGTATTGTACAAATCTGGTCTGTATTATAAACACTGTACTGTACAATATTGGTCTGTATTATACTGCACAGTACAATACTGGTCTGTACCATAAATATTGTATTGTACAATACTGGTCTGTATTATAAATACTGTAGTGTACAATACTGGTCTGTATTATAAACACTATACTGTACAATACTGATCTGTATTAAAACTGTATTGTAAAATACTGGTCTGTTTTATAAACACTGTACTATACAATTCTGGTATTATAAATACTGTATTGCACAATACTGGTCTGTATTATAAATACTGTTGTGTACAATACTGGTCTGTATTATAAACACTATACTGTACAATACTGATCTGTATTAAAACTGTATTGTAAAATACTGGTCTGTTTTATAAACACTGTACTATACAATTCTGGTATTATAAATACTGTATTGCACAATACTGGTCTGTATCATATATACTGTATTGTACAATACTGGTCTCTGTTATAAACACTATACTGTACAATACTGGTCTGTATTATAAATACTGTATTGTACAATACTGATCTGTATTATAAACACTGTGCTGTACAATACTGGTCTGTATTATAAATACTGTGTTGTACAATACTGGTCTGTATTATAAACACTGTGCTGTACAATACTGGTCTGTATTATAAATACTGTATTGTACAACGCTGGTCTGTATTATACACTATTGTACAATACTGGTCTTTATTATAAAAACTGTATTGTACAATACTGGTCTGTATCACACTGCACTGTACACTACTGGTCTGTATCATACTGTTCTGTACAATACTAGTCTGTATTATGAATACTGTATTGTACAATACTAGTTTGTATCATACTGTTCTGTACAATACTGGTCTGTATTATATAACACTGTACTGTACAATACTGGTTTGTATGATAAATACTGTACTGTACAATACTGTTCTGTATTATAATAATGTATTGTACAATACTGGTCTCTATTATAAATACTGTACTGTACAATACTGTTCTGTATTATAATAATGTATTGTACAATACTGGTCTCTATTATAAATACTGTACTGTACAATACTGGTCTCTATTATAAATACTGTACTGTACAATACTGGTCTGTATCATACTGTACTGTACACTACTGGTCTGTATCATAAATACTGTATTGTACAATACTAGTCTGTATTACACTGTACCGTATCATACTTTACGCTATTATACTGCATTCTACTCTACTGTATTCTACTATGCTATGATGTATTTTTACAGGACTGTACTACTGTATTGCATGGCATGACTTAAACGTCTTGTCATGTTTCAGTCTCTGACATAACAACATGTTTTTGGTTTAATTATCCACGAGGACTTACCTTTGAATTTGTCTCCAGGTGGGAGGTAACCTGAAACAGACAAGAACGAGTATATATTGTAACATATTGTAATAAACAGGGGGGTTTTTTTGGTCCTTGTCTTTTATGTTTACTTATCAGATTTAACGTAATTTTTTTGACAATACACCTCCAACCCCAAGTTCATTCAGTCGTAGTCTCCGAGCCTGAAAAACCATGGGAACCAGTGATGTTAACCCTTTGACTCCCGCACCCTTTCCACCAAGTGCGAAAACTTAATCCTTTGACTCCCTCACCCTATCCACCAGCTTCCTGCAGTCAAAGGGTTACGATTTTGCTTTGCTAGCATGGTTGGTATGCAGGATGCTGATGGATAGGGTGCGGGAGTCAAAGGGTTAAACCGCCTGATGGCCACCCACCACAGGAGACTGCCTTTGCTGCCGGATCACTTCTTTAAACAGTGCGGACAACTTGCTAAGGATACTGCCGACTAAGACCCCTACTAACGACAGTATTCATTCACTTGTGGAGTCGATGAAAGACCGATGGGTGAGAAGACCACCATAGCAGACCCATAAATCCTTGACACCAGAGATGCCAACTTGAATCTTATCTCGGACATGGAGAGGCAGAGAAAACCAAAACTGAGGTCACCACGAGATCAGGTAGCGAAGGGCCTCAAAATATGGGACAGGGCCTCAAAATCTGGGAGAAATGTTCACGATGCTATGATGACTGGAGATGTTATGATAATGGGGATGATGGCAATACAACAGAAAATTTCAATGTCACTTCTGAACTTGTATCAGCGGAAAAAAAAGCAAAAAGAAAAAAAGAAAAAAAAAAAAAAAGCTGACCACATATCTCCTCTCCTGGCACAACTTCACTGGCTCCCTGTATCAAAGCGCATACAGTACAAACTAGACACCATGTGCTACAAAAGCCTCAATAACGCAGCCCCCGATTACCTGTCAAGCCTACTTGAGATCTATCTTCCCTCACGTACCCTCCGCTCTGCCTCCGATCCTCTGACTTTTCGCTTTCCACGCACTAAGCTCAATACCTATGGTCCACGAGCCTTCTCCGTTTCTGGTCCACTCTCCTGGAACAAACTTCCTCTCTCAGTCCGTCAGCAACCTACTTTTGTCTCCTTCAAGTCCGCTCTCAAAACTCACCTTTTCTCCTCTGCATAAAATCCTGACCTCACTCAATCCCCTCTGCAGCCTGTCTCCACTCGAAGGGGAATCACATTGCAATATATAATTGTATATAATATGCTCTCTATAATTTTCCATTGTTTTTATTCTTTCTCCCCATTTATAACCGTGTGTGTGTGTGTGTGTGTGTGTGTGTGTGTTGTGCGCGTGGGTGCGTGTGTGTGCGTGCGTGTGTGTGCGTGCGTGCGTGTGTGTGTTTCAGCGCTTAGATTTGATTTTATCAAGATTTTGCGCTATACAAATATTGTAATTATTATTATTATTATTATAAAACAGTGAGGCACACAGAGAGACTGCACACACACACACACACACACACACACACACACACACACACACACACACGCAGATACAGACACACACTTACACACAGAGATAAAGACACACAAACACACAGATACAGACACACACACAGACACACAGATATAGACACACACAGACACACACATATACACACACACGCACACACACACGCGCACATCCACAAACATACACACACACACACACACAGATACAGACAAACAGAATGATTCAATCGACACTTACCGCCGCCCATACCACCGCCCATACCACCACCCATAGGCGACGGAGGGTAGAAACCACCACCACCACCACCAGCTGTAAAAGTAAAAAAAATCGATCAACAAAAAAACGCCACCTGTAAACAAAAAAAAAAAGGATCAGTCATTAAGATTCGAGAACTGCACAACTTGTGCCGCTACATAGGAGTAGGGGGCTGGTTCAGGAGGAATTCGGGATTCACCACACTCTAGACAATTCTGCATGCGCTCCTGTCACTGTTAACTGTTATAGTTGTTGAAAGCCCAGCCGACTGCATAGAGCCATATCAGGGCTATAACCATTTTAAAATATACACAACACCTCAGCAAGAAAAAGGAGGAAAAGAAAATTTAGGTACACATATCAATGCGTAAGCGCACACAATCCTCCAAGGAGATGCCCCTGGCCTTGACCGCTCCGTCCAATTATTCACCCAGGGGATTAAAAAAAATACCTGAATACAAATTGAAACATAAATAAGGACACCAAACCATATGTAAAAACGGGCATAAATTACCTAAAATTCTCACCTCCCTAAAGCAAAATGCATTCAATACATGTACCCAACTATCAATCCAAAGAAAAAGTTCATAAGACTTTATCGAACACATACAGATGAAAGGACCATTAAGGCAGAAATTGATAGGTAGAAATAACAGAAAGCAAAGGAACAAGGCAGAAACAAAGAAATTGACAGAAAAGAGGAAATTTCTAGCACAGAATTTTCCTGAGGTCCGGATACTATAATAATAATAATGTTTATTTGTATAGCGCATATTCCATATAAAAACATGCTCACCAGCGCTTTACATTTCGCAAGAAAGGCAAAAGGTGATAAAAAATGTTCACAATTACATACACAATAAGATAACAACAAACATTAAAGCTATACAAGTAAGAAGACACATAAGAAACCACAGAATATTAAAATTTAAACACTGACTTATGTAATGAAGAAAGATTAACAGATTTTTCATATGAATAAAGAGGCATACTGTGTTTATATATTGCTGCGTGTGTGTGCTTGCGTACGTGTGTGTGTGTGTACGTGTGTGTACGTGTGTGTGTGCGTGCGTGTGCGTGTGCGTTGCTGTGCGCGTGTGTGTTTGTAAGAATGTGTGTGTGTATGTGTGTGTGTGTGTGTGTGAGTGTGTGTGCGTGTGCTATGTTTGCATGCGTGTGTGTGTGTTTATGCATGCAATAGTTGTACATAAAATTATAATCAATAACAGAAAAATTCTAATCCATATACAGGAAAAACATTATAACTTCAGTATTACAGCATTATCACCTTGACAATCAAAATTACCAAAATTACCAAAATTTACACTGAAAGAGTCCCTGGCATCCCCACAGTGGGCTCTGCATAGATGAACACTTTAAGAGAACAAGGATTACAAAATTACTACGGATTTAAAAATAGTAAAAAAAAAATAAATAAATAAAAACATCATGCCAATAGCTGCACCATTCATTTGTATGACCAAAGCCCATTGAAAAAGAGAAAAACGATTGCCGAATAAAGATGATGAATCTCAAAGCAAAGGCCTTACATACATGTCTAGGCATACGCTTTGCTGCAGCTATGCATTATCACTGCCACTGTTTACTGCCTTTAGTTTCCATTTACTAAATGCGGGAACTCTCTTACCACAGTGTCTACGAAGGAAGGCTCTACATGTACATAGAAATTATAAAACAAACAAAACAGATACACAAACAGAGAATGAATGAATAAATATATGAATAAACGATAAAAAATGAACGCTTTTGTTTCAATTTATTCAGGAAGTCGCACTGCGCGATTGATACCATATGCGCTGTACACCAAAAGCTGTGCAATGGGAATATCGAATGAAACTGGCCTGCAAATAAACCCTCCACTCTAGCGATTAAATGTACAAAGCATACACGTACACATACACACACACACACAGTCCACTCTAGCCATTAAATGTACAAAGCATACACGTACACACACACACACACACACACACACACACACACAACACATACACACACACACACACACACACACACACACACACACACACACACACACACACACACACACACACAGTATCTATTGCTCCGTACACAGCAATCTTTGTGTTTCAAGTTTCGAAGTTTCAATTTCTCAAGATGATGTCTCCGCGCTCGGAATGAATTCCATATGCGCTAATGTGACAGGTGCCACGTGATGGAGAAAATCCAGAATGATCACGGCACAAGCTTTAACCCTGCACATACACCCATGAGCTGGCCAAGTCCTGAGGTCCTACCTAGATAGTTCCATAACCCTGTGGTCGTAGGGGAGTGAGGTGGCAGAGACCTCAACTTTTCTCAGGGCCAGCATCACGAGGGCGGCGCCCATCACCTCTCCCTCGCTCCAAATTCATAATCATATTCACATTTTAACCAAAGAAAGGCAAGAAGGCTAACTGGTCTTCAAGGGGATGGGAACTGGGAAATCAACCTATCTCTCCAATGTTTTCTTACCGAGGCAGCCGAGCAATGCCCTGCTCTGCACGATTTTCAACTGCCGTGGGATCTTTAGCGTGTGCAGCCAGAAGGCACACGGGTCTGACTCGTTTTTCATCCTCTTCCGAAGGACTAGACGTTCAGTTCGATTTTCCGGTCGAATTGAGGAGAAAAGTCGAGGCCTCCACCGGAAGCGAACCCTGGTAGGCGAAGGTCTAAACCATTCTGCCACTCTTCTCCCAGCAACAACCAATCTCCAAAGCCAAAAGCCAACAATCTTTGTGGCTAGCATGAAGCCACGGTGTTACCACAACCTCTCAGCCTTCCAAAGGTAAGAGTTGGTCAGCTTTCATCTAGAGATCCATTGCTGGCCACTGTGCTCCCCAAATGGCAGAATTTATCCACAATCCTAAGCACATGAATTTTTCAAGTGTGGTGGAGGGGAGGGAGTGTATAATCCTCTCCCCATCCTGACGCCTGAAGTCCACAAGAGCAATGACTGCCAGTAGAAAAGCATCAGCAGGCACAGGTCTGTTCTGCGTGTTCCTCTCCCAGCCTCTAACTCAAAAATCTTCCTTGTCATAAAAAGGAAGGCGGTTACCCCAGGGCTGGTGTACAGTTGTTGGATGCTTCAACGCTTTATCAGGACTTGGCCAGGCCATGGATGTATGTATGTGCCGGTTTGTGCCATGATCATTTTGGGTCTTCTCCATCACATGGCACCAGAGGCGTCGATGCACACGGAATCCATTCCAAGCACGGAGAGGTCGTCTTGAGAAACTGACACTGAAACTCAACACCTGTCCACAGACTCAGAATCTTCCCATCAATAATCAACAATACCACCACCACCACCAACAACAACAACAACGACTCTCCAAAGCCAAAAGCCAGCATCACTAGAGATCACTAAGCATTACTCATACTCTGATGGGGTTTGCAGGGGGTGGGAGTGGGGGGGGTAGGGGGTGGGGGTCTCAAACCATTTTATCCAATCCAAACAGGATCAAGAATGGCTAAAACCCAAAACCAAACGGCAAACAGATAACCGATCATAAAAGACCCTTCCACCCAATCGGTGGGCTGTAGCTGTCCTCTTCTGAAACACATCAACCATACGACGAACCAAGCCAAAGCCAAGCAACACAGCAACAACATCAGACATATAGTCATAACCAAGCTAAGAATCGAAAGAAAAATGCACGCACACAGCAGCTGCAAAGATAGCAATAACACCAAAAAGCAACAATAACAAGACAGCAGCAGCAGCAGCAGAAGGAACAACAACTGGCCTCATCGGCCATAGCAACTGTGCTAACGTTTGATGTGACTTTCAGATGAAGTTTGATGTGACATTTTGCTTCTTTATGAGATGTATGCATGGTTTCTGCATTACCTGCCTGTTTATATTTGACTGTTTGTCTTACATACAATTGATAGTGATTGTAAATTCAAGCACACAGACGCTCTGTTGGAGATGTAGACGTTTTGCATGTATTTTAAACTTTTAAAGTCCGATTCAAATGATCTTGCTTTGCTAATACGTTTATCGTTAAATTTTGCTGAAAACGAATGCAGATAAATTTAAAACAAACAAACAAACTAACAAACAAACAAACAACGACAACAACTAAAATCCGAAACTGTATGAATTAAATGATCTTGTATTGTTTACAAAACGTATAACAGACTAGTTGATATGACATATGTATGTAAGTTTTGCTCAATCCGTTGTATATAACTCTTGTTCAGTTTTCTCAATGATATGGTAATAATATACAGCAAGCATTGTCTTTATCTGTGTTTTGTCAGAAACGAATCAAAAATAAGTTTGAAAAAAAAGCAACTGTGCTAACAACAGCATGGAGCAGCAGCGCCAACAATAAGTACAGCAAGGCAACAATGACACACCAGCGATAACAGCAACGACAAAATGTGGACAACCGCAGTAGCTGGAACAGAGTACAAGCAGTCAACCCTTTCACCCTCTCACCCTATCAACCAGCTTCAAAATTTTAACCCTTTCGTTCTTTCATTCTGTCCAGCTCCTGCCTGAATCTTTCAGTTTTTTGTTTTTGTTTTTCGGGTTTGCAAGCATGGCTGACAACAAGAGGAAGCAGGTGGATAAAGCCAGGCAGTCAAAAGGTTAATTAAGAGCTAATCGCCAACGCCAAAAGCCAGAAGCGGAAAGCCATAACGTCGATAGATCGCTCATACTCATTGGAGGGAAGTTATTTTGCGGTGGTTGCGGCATAGGTTGAGGCATGGGTGGATGAGGAGGGGGGTGGACGTGGGGAAGCATAGGGTGTGGATGGGGTTGCGGCGGTGGGTGCGGGACACGGTGAGGGTGTGGTGGGTGTGGTGGGGGTGCGGGTGCGGTGGGTGGTGCGGGTGCGGTGGGTGGTGCGGGTGCGGTGGGTGCGCTGGCTGTTGTGTCGCCGCTGGAGGCGGACCTGTAACAATGACAAGACAGAATAACAGGCAATCCACTCCCCATGACCCCCTACTTTAGCAGCGTCTTGGCGCTGAACGCATATGCTCACTCTCCTTCCTCCCCTCCAATATTTCCTCATCCTCATGACAGTTACAAAGCTCCAGCCTTAGACAAAAGATCAGCAAAAAAAAAAAAAAAAAAAAAAAACGAAAAAAAAAAAGGGGGGGGGGGGGGACGGGGGGCTTGCAAGCAGTGGTCCCTTCTTTCGAGGGTCTATGCGCCAGCCAGCTTGACGTGTGCAGAATGACTGTGAAGATGCATTGCCTTATCCGAGTCCTGATTACGTTTGGTCCTCGTCATACTTACCGCGTAACGTCTTTCTCAAAGCCAGACTGGAATCCTTGCTATGTATCGAAGCTCTACCTCTCCGTCTGGTAGGCTTCTGATAAATTCACATGGTAGTCGTCGTCGTTGTCGTACTTAACATCATCATCACCACCAACAACCAACCACCATCGTCATCATCACCACCATCACCAACCACCACCATCGTTGTCATTGCCATCACCACCACCATCCGTCAACATCAACACCATCACCCACCTCCGCCATCACCAACCACCATCATCATCGTCACCACCATCATCCACCGCCATCGTCATCATCACCACAATCATTCAACAACCACCACCATCACCAACTTACTACCATCGTCATCATCACCATCACGAACCACCACCCATCGTTGTCATTACCACCATCACCAATCACCACCAACCAACCATCGTCAACAACATCAACATCGTCGGGATGAAAGAAAGTAACACAGATACCTCTGTTGTTGTTGCCACCAGACAGTGCTGTCATCAGACCGGGGTTGGCCAGCAGTTTAGGCAGAAGCAGCATCAAAATCTGTCGCACCAGCTGCATCACCAAGTTCATGTCTGAAAATATAAATTTTTCAAAAAATACGATCAGGTCATTCCAACTCGCCAAGTTAATATCTGAAAATACAATTTTTTTAAAAATATGATCAAGTTATTATTCTAACCCACCAAGTTTACTAAGTGAAAGGAATTTTTTTTTTAAAATATGATCAAGCCATTCCCACCAAGTTATTTTTTGAAAAATGTGATCAAGCCATTCCAACCCACCAAGCTGATATCTGAAAGGAAATTTTTGAAAAATATGATCAAGTCTTTCTAACCCACCAAGTTTAATGTGTGAAAGGAAATTTTTTTGAAAAATGTTGTCCAGTCATTTCAACCCACCAAGTCTAATATCTGAAAGGAAATTTTTGAAAAATACGATCAAGTGATTCCAACTCACCAAGTTACTATCTGAATGAACTATTTTTTAAAATGTCAAGACATCCCAACCCACCAAGTTAATATCTGAAAGGAAATTTTTTTAAAATATCATCCAGCCATTCCAACCCACCAAGTTGATATCTGAAATAAGATTTTTGAAAAATATAATGAAGCCATTCCAACCATCTCCCTTTTATACAATAATTATAATATAAAAGCGCTGTCTTTTACTCCTCAGTCACTGTGACCTCAAAGAATCCATAACGTAAGGCAATTGTAGTAACAGACTGTCACAACAGAATGCAAGTACTGTCACAAGTTCCTGAGAAAGTTCTGTTCACACAGCTTCCGAAAAAAAATTTAAAAAAAAAGGGGGGGGGGGGGGGGAGCTGATTTTATGCACTTTCCACATTAGGTGTGACCTTGTCCTTTGCATCGTGACTTAGGTGTGACCTTGTCCTTTGCATCATGACTTAGGTGTGACCTTGTCCTTTGCATCATGACTTAGGTGTGACTTTGTCCTTTGCATCATGACTTAGGTGTGACCTTGTCCTTTGCATCATGACTTAGGTGTGACCTTGTCCTTAGCATCATGACTTAGGTGTGACCTTGTCCTTGCATCATGACTTCAGACTTCTTCATCATCATCATCATCATCATCATCTTCATCATCATCATGTGCCCTGCCGCTAGGCGTTGGCGATCATGATCCTCCACACGAATCTATCCCCTGTCGCTGCAAATGCATCTCCCACCCTCTCTGTCTGCAAATCCGTCCAATATTTTCTCCCTGGGTCTACCTGGTGTTCTCTTTCCCTCCAGCTTTCCTGTTGTTTTGACTGGCCCTAATGAACTTGGGAATGCACGATGGTGGTATCTCGTTGCCTTCCATCAGGTTTTCGTGCGGACTCTTCCGCTAGCCTTTGTCGTTCCCACAACAACCCACAAGACAGTAGGGGTGATTTCATTTTCTATCAGGGTTTACTCCCTTAGCCTTATTTTCTCCCGAGATAACCACAAGGCAGTGGTGATATTTACCCATAGCTGGGGGTTTCCAGACTTAGTTCTTTGCAACTCATCAACTGTTACGGTCCACAGTTATGAACCAAATTTGGTGAAGATCCATCCAGAAATATGCTGATACATTTTTGGCACACAACACACACACACACACACACACACAACGCAAACACACACACACACACACACACACACACAACACACACACACACACACACATACACCATCTTCCTCTCCCTCCATCTCCCTACACATACACATATGCACACACATCCACACTAACCTGGCAATCTCTGGGCCGTCATTGAATTGGTACTTGCAGCGGCAGCAGTATTGGTTTCTGTGCAACATACAACAACACTTTATGAGCTGAACAAGCCAACACACAAGCAGTAATAAAAACAAAATATAAACAAAAATGAAAACAAAATGAACAAAAACAAACACCATAATCGAACTTGACCCTTCCCCCATATTACTCACGTCACACATATATACATAAAACTTACAAGCGTGTGTGCATACATTTATGCGTCTGCAGACACGTGTACACAAACACGCTATACATGAACACACGCACATGCGCACACACACATAAAGCACTCAACCAAAACAAAACAAAACAAGCAAAAAAACAACACTGATGGGCAGAGAGGTAGGCATGGATTAACCCTTTGACTACTGCATCCTATCCACAAACTGCAGAAACTTAACCCTTTGACTCCCTCATCCTATCCACCAGCTATGCAGGATACTGGTGGACAGCATGCAGGAGTCAAAGAGTCAAGCGATACAAAATCTCAAAACTTCAAACCACTTAATTAGGCTACTGGAGGTCAGTAGCTTCAGATCACACTGAACCTGTGTTTTTGCCATTGTTTTTTTTGTGTGTGTGTTTTTTAATTTTTGTTTAAAGCCCAACCGACTGTGTAGAGCTACATCAGGGCTATAACCATTTCAAAACATACACAATACTTCAACAGGACAAAAAAAGAAAAGAAAATTAAGTACACATATCAATGCATTGGCGCCCATAAACTAAGGGCATGCCCCTGGCATTGACCACTCCATCCAATTTATCGCACAGGGAATTTAAAAAAAAACATACCTGAATACAAATCGAAACATAACTAAAGACACAAAAATTATATATATAAACAGGCATAAATTACGTTAAACTGCTACCGCATGTCTCATTTCCCTAGAGCTAAACATGTTCTTAATACATGTACCCAACTATCAATCCTAAGAAAAAGTACGTAAGACATTATTGAACACATACAGGTGAATGGACCAGCAAGACAGAAAAATGATGGGAAGAAATGACAGAAGGCAAAGGAACAAAGCAGAAACAAAGGGGGTGACAGAAAAGAGGAAATTTCTAGCACAGAATTTCCAGAAAGTGTAGATACTGTACTGAAAGAGCCCCCGGCATCCTAACGGGGGAAGCCAGCGTTTGCTACTCTACACACAAGCATAAAAGCAGACAAAATGAGAAGAATAATTATTCTGGAGGTTAGCTGGCATAAGCACAATGCATTTTTACCTCCAGCCCTCCCCTCCCTCATTGAGGGTCTACACTGATACAAAGTCAAAACTATAATGAAATGAAATAACAAAACCAGAATATCACAGTGAGAGAGGGAGAGAGAGAGGCAGACATACAGACAGACAGAGACAGAGAGACTGATAGAGAGAGCGCAGA
Source organism: Monoplex corrugatus (assembly GCA_030674185.1). NCBI lineage: Eukaryota > Metazoa > Mollusca > Gastropoda > Littorinimorpha > Ranellidae > Monoplex > Monoplex corrugatus. The sequence goes on from JAPXFY010000035.1 coordinate 31,017,453, forward strand.
TCGAGACTGAAAGAAAGAAAGAGAGAGAGAGAGAGAGAGAGAGAGAGAGAGAGAGAGAGAGAGACAGAGACAGAGAGACAGAGAGAGAGAGAGAAATGTGAAATGTTTTACTGTGTTAGGCTTTTAGCCCATTCACAAGGGTATATGGGGATAGGGATGGCTACAATGGGGGTAGGGTTTCGCGACATGGCAACCAGATCACCGCATTCCGATAAATACAATTCATGTACATTATCATTGACCTTTTAGTCCATCAGACATGAACGATAAAGATAATTCATGGCAGGGATAATGAATTTTCTCAATTCTCATACATCATGTAATGTCACTGCCACTTTCATGATGGATCCGGACATTTCCCTTTGTCGACAGGGTCTGTACCGAGGTTCACCTCTCTACCTTCATGACAAATCCAGGGGCGTCCTTCCATCTTCCTTTCAATTTCTTTAAGGGACTCTAGTATTTGCTGTGTAGTTATCTCATCTGAATTATCGTCGCCATGCACGCGTTCGTTGACACCTGAAGTACTTCTAAACCTAACCCCACTTTCCGCCTCAAGTCTCATTTTTTACTGTGCTGCATGATAAGGCGTTGTTTTCAGAATGTTTCACGGTTTCTTCACATGTATCCTAATCACTGATCTTCTGGATTTGGATCTGGCTGTATACGTCGTTGAACCAACTTGATTATATTGCGACGGAAAACAGGGGGAGCGCAAACGGCTAGCTAGGTGTCGAGCTGCCGGATCGCTACTACTTTTCGCTTTGCACATACAGGCAAGCCTGTACATTACCGGCCCTGACACTACAACAGGTAGTGCCAAGCCCACAAAAACAAATAACAAAAAATCAAAAGGACCCCACCCCCATCCTTTCCCCACCTACCTAATCTAACTAACTAATGTGCAGCGTGGATTTAGTGCAGGGTTGCAGAACTGCCCACCGCTGCTGAGAATGCGGTGACAGTACTGGCCTGGACTGTTTTTTCATTCCTCGATGGTCTTTCAAAGAAGGAGCTTCTTAAGTGTCATCAACAGTCATTCCTTCATCCAACTCATGTTCTAACCCATCACTTACTGTCTCTGACTGCGGGTCTGTAACACACTGTGTAGCCACGGACTGACACTTTAGTTCAATGGTGCGTGTTTCACGTGTGGGCTCGTGTAAACTGCATGGGGTACGTGTAGCGGGAATGTCGATTGTGTCGCTTTCCAACACAATGTTGTTGTCAGTCGCGTAGAACAAACTGAGCAGCGTAGGCAAATTTAATTAACACGAAGGAGACGTAACATTCTCACTTGCCTTCTGTTCCTGTGTGTGCCTGTACATCTCAGCCCTTTTTCTGTTGATGTTGATCTGCCATGGACACTTGCGGCGAAAACACGGCAGTATTGTGATCTCCCGCCTGTGTGCCAAAGATGGCTGACTGGTTGGTGGTGTCAGTCGCAGGACGACCACCGTCTCTTTTGCCTTTTCCTTCGATTTTGAAGGCGTTCAGCATACCTTCTAACGAAGATGGGAGTCCCTCAACAGGCATGGTACATGGGATTTTTTATCCAAAAAACCCCGTTGTTTGCACCAGCTATCGAAATTCCGTCTTGCCGGTAACCAAGCAAGGTAGGCAACTCTCGTGTACGTACATACGTGCGTGCGTGTGTGTCGAGAGAGACAGAGAGAGAGAGAGAAAGACAGAGAGAAGTCGACCTTTATTTTCCAAGAGTAAAAGACATAATTTTTTTTTTTTTTTTTTTTGGGGGGGGGGGTAACATTTCCATGGCTGCCGTTGCTAAAACTACTAGATAAATCAGGGAAAAAGAAAGAAAAACAGATATAAGACTAGTTAATAAGAATAATAATAAAAACCACCAAGGTACACAGATGAGGCATTTTAAAACCCTTTAACTCCCGCACCCTGTCTACCAGCATCCTTCTTTGCCAGCCGTGCGAGCAAAGCAAAAACTTAACCCTTTGACTCCCTCACCCTATCGGATAGGGTAAAGGGAGTCAAAGGGTTAAATTTTTGCAGTTGACGGATGGGGTGCGGCAGTCAAAGGGTTAAACACAGAGGCAGAGAAAGAGAGCGACTTACGCGCATGTTGTTGTTGTTGTTGTTGCGCATAGAAGGCTGACGCCGCTGAAAAAGAAAAGAAAATAACACAAGTAATGATGAGTCATCTTGACACAGTAGGCAACAACAACAACAAAAAATAATAATAATAATAAAAGCAAATGAAGTAAAAGGAAGGTTTAAAAGAAAGTTCAGACCCACACGTATATCAAAGTGTAATCTCTATCAAGAGTAAAAAGAAAACGGTTACAAGCAACATCACAATACTGTTTGGTCATCGTCCCCCCCCCCCCCCCCACCCAACACACACACACATAGTACAATGAAATATTCAAATAAACGAATGGAAACAACATCCCCCCGTTAAACTTGTGTATGTGTGTGTGCGTGCTTTTGTGGTGTTATGCGTGTATGTGTGCGTGCGTGCGTGTGTGTGTTGTATGTGTGTATGCGTGTGTGTGTGGTGCGTGTATGTGTGTGTGTGTGTAGTGTGTGTGTGTGTGTGTGTGTGTGTGTGTGTGTGTGTGTGTGTGTGTGGTGTGGTGTGCTCGCGTGCAAGCGTGCTTGCGCACTCTGCTTTCGAATGAAACCATTACGCTGAAAATATAGCATAATAATAATAAATAATAATAATATGATGATAATGATAATGATAATAATAATGTGTGCGTGTGTATGTGTGTGTGTGTGTGCGTGTGTGTGCGTGGTGTGTGTGTGTGTTCGTTCATAAGTGTGCATATGAAAGACCTGTAGTTGTCATAATGAATGAATTACACAGTCATTCTGCTTCCTTGTGTTGTCCTATTCCTTGTGAACTGGTAGTGCAATTTCCTATTTCTGATTTCATGTTATGATCTATAGTTATTCGTGATGAACTGTGTACGAAAGGGGATTTTTTTTTAAATGGCTTGACCATTTTGGTGGTGGTGTTGTGATTTCCGTGCTATGTGAAATATAACAAGCATGTCCTGACATGGACTGAGCCATATAAATGAAATTATTATTATTGTTATCATTATTAATCATTTGTTATCATGTTGTTGTTGTTGTTTTGTTTGTTTGTTTGTGTGTTCTTTGCTGAATGGTTTTACTCCAAGGAAGTGCTCACACATACAGAGACACTAATTTTTGTTATTCTTCTTCTGCTTATAATTATTATAATTATTATTATTACAATTACCTAATTAATTCTTATTATTATTATTAGACTATATTTTCAGCGTAATGGTTTCATTCGAAAGCAGAGCACGGACGCACGCTCGCGGCCGCGCGCGCGCGCGCACACACAACACACACACACACACACACACTACAACACACACACACACACACACATACGTTTTTACGATCCAGAAAAGTGGATTACTTTTTCGTTCTCTGTATTTGAAGTCTTTTCTTTATTATAACGATTTCTTGATGATCTATTTTATTGGTTATTTATAAGTTTATTTATTAGTTCAATTGATACTTAATAACTTTTTAGCACTGACAAGACTATTTGTCAAACGTCGCACCGTCATGTGCATCCAATGTATAGGGTATCAGTCTTTTTTCGCAGCGCCCTTAGCTGCCGTCACTTTGATCATTTGTGTTTTTGTTATTGTTTTTATATAAAGCCCAGCCGACTGCGTAGAGCCATATCAGGGCTATAACTAGTTCAAAACATACACCATACTTCAACTGGGGAAAAAAAAAAAAAGAAAACTTAAGTGCACATATCGATGCATTCGTGCACATAATCAAAGGAGATGTCCCTGGCGTTGACCATTCCATCCAATCTATCGCACAGGGGATTTAAAAAAAAAACATACCTGAATACAAAATTAATTTAAACATACCTAAAGACACTAGAACATAGATAAATACGGGCCTAGATTTACTTAAAATTGCTTCTGTGTATCTCGTATCCCTGGAGCCAAAAATATACTTAATACATGCACCCAATCATCAATCCTAAGAGAAAGTATGTAAGACTTTATCGAATATATACAGGTGAATGGACCAGCAAGGCACAAAATGCTAGGAAGTAATGACAAAGCAAAAGAGCAAGGCAGACACAAAGAGAGTGACAGAAAAGAGGAAATTTCTCGCACAGAATTTCCAGAAGATGGGGATACTATTTATACTGAAAGAACCCCCAGCATCCCCATGGAGGGCGCTTTGATTTGGATTCAGGTTATTTTATAAATTGTCGCATCAAGTTAATTTGCACAGTTCTTTCTTTTCGCATTTAATGTATTTTGTCGTGTGTGACTGGCAGTAGTCCCAATTGAATAGCCTACACTCAATACTTCATACAGTAAAACACTCAAGAGTATTTTTTTCATACAAACGTGTTTGTTTTTCAATACAAACGTGTCTACCTAAACGCATCATAATGTTTGTTTCCCACTTTTACATCAATGCATCGTAATGATAAATATAATTTTTGAAAATTTCTACCAAAAAACAAACAAAAAATATATATAACGACAACCTCAAAAGAACAAGTGATTTAGTGTGTTTATTTTCCTCTTTCACAAGTGAGAGGAGAGAAGGGGAGATAATTACGGCATTACATAATTTTTTCGATATAGGCTACACACCCGCAACAGACGTAAAATTCCAATTCTCAAAATCGAACTCTTGACCAGATAAGCGGGTCGATCAGCGTTTCTTCCCACAGTTAAATAATGAAAGGCCAATTCATTATCTTCACAGGTGGCTTACATCACATGAAAACTCCTCAGACCAACATTGTAACTATAAAACTGAAATAAGTGCATGGAAGCATAAAAGCAGTGTCACATTATTCATGATACCAGTCACTTTGTAACCCCCAGCAGTTCTCTTGTCGTCAATTTTTCAGTCCGGTTTCACCTGGGGTTGTTGTTTTTTTTCCCCCATTCTGTTCGTCTAAAACAACTTTTTTTTTTAAAAATGTCCTTTTTTTAAAATGAAGGATTTATTTTCATGTTACCCTGGAGGGATGTGTGCGTGTATGTATGAGACAGAGAATGTGATGTTGTTGTGTGTGTGTGGGTGTGTGGTGGTGGGTAGTGGTAGTGTGTGTGTGTGTGGGGTAGTGGGGGTGTGTGTGTGTGTGTGGTGTGTGGTGTGTGTGTGGGGTGTGTGGTGGTGTTGTGTGTGTGTGTGTTGTGTGTGTGTGTGTGTGTGTGTGTGTGTGTGTGTGTGTTTGTTGTGTGTGTGTGATGTGTGTGTGTGTGTGTGGCGCGTGTTGGTGTGGTGTGATGTGTGTGTGTGTGTGTGTGTGTGTATGTGTGTGTGTGTGTGTGTGTGTGTGTGTGTGTGTGTGTGTGTGTGTGCATGTGTGTGGTGTGGTGTGGTGTGTGTGTGTGTGTGCGTGCCGCGCGCGCGCGCGCCTGTGTATCTGTATGTACGCTCTTCTGTAACAAAACGTGTTACCGTGATTTTCAAAGCTGACTGATGAATGGTAACCCACCTATGACCAAAGATGTGGACCGTCGAGGAATCGAGAATACATTCAATTTGGACGACGAGATGTCAAGGTCACAGTGACACACAGACAAACAAACAAACAAACAAAACAAAATTTTTTTGAGAAAGGTGTGTTGACAGTATTTTCTAAAGAGCTTCATAAGATATTTAGATTTTGTTGCTAGCTGTTATGACAAGTCTACCATTGTCCTCAATGACTGATTGATTGATTGATGATTGATTGATTGATTGATTTTCGTTCAGTTTTTACGTCGACACCCACCCAAGTGATATGGCCGAGGGGATAACCATCCCAGGGGAGTGGGGAAAGGAGAAACCTATCTAATCCTATACTGACACCACCAGAAGAACAATGATGTTAAGATGGACAGTGAGAAGGCCAGTTTTAATGTAGTAGTGGGGGAAGGGAAACTTATCTAATTCTATACTGACACACCAGAAGAACAATGATGTTAAGATAGGACAGTGAGAGGCCAGTTTTAATGTAGTAGTGGGGGAAGGGGGACTATCTAATCCCATACTGACACCACCAGAACAACAATGATGTTAAGATGGGACAGTGAGAAGGCCAGTTTAATGTAGTAGTGGGGGAAGGAAACTATCTAATTCTATACTGACACCACCAGAACAACAATGATGTTAAGATGGGACGGTGAGAAGACCAGTTTTAAAGTAGCGCACCCCGGGATTCGAACCCACAACTCTCAGCATGTGAATCCGACGCTCAGCCAACTGAGCTACTGGGGCTTGCTGTCCTCAATGCAGGTCAAATTTTATTTCATCATGTCTTTTCTTCGAGGGCATAGCGATCTTGAGAGGTAAAAAAATCTGGATTTTCTGTGATAACTTTTGTATAAATACGGGAGAAGGGCAGGAAACAAAAAGGTGCTTCATTTGATTTATACAACGGAAATTTGATAAAAAAAATTAAAAAAGAAAAAAAGAAAAGAAAACAAAACAAAACAAAAAACATTCACAACGTTATCCGTCAAGTACATTCATCTTTGTCTCCCTTCCTCCCCCATCCCACCAACCCCCACCATTATTACCTTTTTCTTTTTCTGTGTTCCATCTTGATAACATCACCCGAGTTCACCCATCTTCATTACTGACCGCCCCCTGCCCCCACCCCCTTCCCCATCCCCTGTATATTCAAACAAGTGCCTTTCGTGCATCTCTGGGAAGAGATAAAACAAATCTCTAACAAGAAACTTCGTTGTTCTGTGGAGGGGGGGGGGAGGGGGACCAGGAACCCTGCAGGTGTCAAAAGCGTGCCCCTTACAACAATGAATGGTCTTGTTGGGCATTTACAAGGGGGAAGCAATTTTGCACAGACGCCTGTCGAGGAGGGCATTGTAACGAATGGTGTCCCTCCACCCCAACCCCGACCCCCACCCCTGAGGGTCATAATTCATTCCGGTGCATCATCGGGGCAGAAAGAAGAGAGGAGAGTAAAATCACGTCTTACAAGGGTTCTGTCTGGGCGGGTTTTATGACGACGTGATAAAGATGGCTGTTTGAGTCTGCAATGTTTTCGTGGTTTCTGTTTTCTTGGAAAAATAAAAAGAAATTGACAGACAGAGCGGGATAGAGATGAGAGAGAGAGGACAGGAGAAAGAGAGAGAGAGAGAGAAGGAGGGAGCAGGAGTGAGGGAGAGTGGGAGAGCTGTTGTATTTAACAAGTAACATACATGGTTTTCGGGGGGGGGGGTGGGGGGGGGGGGGGGTTGTGGGTTTATAGAAAATCTGAGAGGGAGAGAGAGAGAGAGAGAGAGAGAAGAGAGAGAGAGAGCAGGAGTGAGGGAGAGTGAGAGTGCTGCTGTATATAGCATAGCATACATGGTTTTCTGTTTTAGAAAATCAGAAGGGGGGGGGAGAGGGAGCAGGAGTGAGGGAGAGTGGGAGAGCTGCTGTATATATATAAACATGATTTTCTGTTTTTAGACAATCTAAGAGAGAGACAAGAGACAGAGAGAGAGAGAGAGAGGAGAGACGAGAGAGAGAGACGGAGAGACAGAGAGACAGAGACAGACAGACAGACACAAGAGAAGAGACAGAGAGAGACAGAGACAAAGAGACAGAAAGGGGGGTGGGCAATAACATGACAAAATACGCTGCAAAAAAAATAATCAATTACGATCGAGAACAAGATGAACAACTGAACCCATATTTCAGGACATGCTAACTTCCCTTTTGATAAAAATGCTTTAAGCAGAAACAAACAGAAATCCTAAGCCGAATCTTACCGAGTTTAGCTCAACACTGACCACACTTTAAAACATGTCTGGAGAATGTCAACGACAGTCTTGTGGGATAAACTTGGATCGGAGATCATCAAAAGCTGGACAGCATCAAAAATGAATAAATGAATAAATGTATAAATAAATAAAATAAAAAAGTGCATCTTGTCTTCTGCATGCATTTAATGATTTATGCATGATAGACACAATGAATCAAGAGCTTCCTTGAATCTCAGTTGCTTAAATTAAATTTCAAAAGTTGATACAGCTCGTCCAAATGTTCCTAACATTTTTATTTTCCAAATGAATATCCAGACCCAGACAAATGTAATACTTGATGTGGTGGGATTTAGCAATCATCTGTATATTATATAAATCATGTCTTTCTACTCGTCTGTATGCGAAAGCTCAATTTCTGGCCATCTACAATCAGTCTTTGCCAAAAAGCGCGAACGAATTTTGACTGCCAACTCCCTGGGAAAACAACATCACCTGACTCAGATTCATTCAGGCACATACGCTCATATATTACCGTTCTTCGATGGGGTGGGGTGGGGATGGGTGGTAGGGAAGGAAGGGGGAAAGACATCTAATCCAATGTTTTGCTAAACATGCAGTTGCAAAAGTTCAACCCCATACTCACAAAGGGGGAAGTGAGATGCAACTGTATTAGGTAAGAAGAAATTATTTATACCATGAAGACATAGGTCAATGTTCCCCCGATAACAATCCTAGATCAAACAGCATCTCGTACAACTTTTTTATACACGGAAACTTATCATCTTTCATACACAATAGTTTTAAGCAAAATCGAATACACTGATTAGCTGTTTTAATATACTGAATCATTTGATATGCGATGCAAAGCAGAAAGCTTTTGTTTGCTTAAATCTTTTGACATGCGATGCAAAGCAGAAACCTTTTATAGCAAAACAAAATGTAGCCTGCAATCTACATGAAATTTGTGCTGTAACCATTATCCAATCCTCAAATTTGTGCTCCCTTAAAGGTATGAGAGGTAGAGAGTGCTTGCGTACGTGTGTGCGTGCGTGCGTGCGAGCGTGAATGAGTGTAAGGGGAAAGGCATTGTAGAGGATGAGATGGGGTGGGGTGGGGTGGGGATGGGGTGGTAGGGAAGGAAGGGGGAAAGACTCTAATCCAATGTTTTGCTAAACATGCAGGTTGCAAAAGTTCAACCCCCATACATCACCAAAGGGGGAAGTGAGATGCACACGTATTAGGTAAAAAAGAAATTTTTTATACCCGATGAAGACATTAGGCATTGTTCCCCCGATAACAATCCTGTACTTCATACTGCAACACTAGGGCCATTGTCTCCTGGAGAATGCTAAATGCAGGCAGAGGGGGGACGAAGGGAAATGACACATTAAAACCCCATTCATTAAAATTCTCCTCAGGGCGTGATGAGAGGGGGACTGTAGAGGGAGACGGACAGAGGGAAGGAAACAGAGAAAAGAAATGAGAAAAAAGGGAGAAAGAAACAGAGAAAGAGAGACAAGGAAAGAACAGGAAGAACAAAGTGAAGAATATGAACAGAGAGAGAAGAGACAGACAGACAGACAGACAGACAGAGACAGACACAGACAGAAAACGTGAATGCAAGTGATTTATGGATGGCCCGTGCCTCTTGTGAAGGGGTGTATGTAATAAACACATACAATTAATGATATAACAAAATCAAGCAAACATAAACATACATAGTTTATCACATTAGAAATCAGTTTCGACATAAATATGTCAATACAATTTCTCTAATCTTGCACGCTTCACATAAGGTAAAAAAGTTTACACAAAGTTTTGTTTTTGTTTTGTTTTAAGATTTGTGCAAATTAATTCTGAATAAAAGAGAGAGACAGAGTGAGTGAGTGAGTGAGTGAGTGAGTGATGAGTGAGTGAGTGAGTGAGGAGAGAAGGAGAGAGAGGCAGGCACAAAGGTAATTTTTTTAAGTGAGAAGAGAGAGATAGAGAGACAGAGGAGACAGAGGGAGAGAGAGGCAGAGAGAGACAGAGAGAGAGACAGAGAGAGAGAGGCAGGCACAAAAGTAAATGTTCTAGTCTTTCTTGCGATAAGCTTTTATTCTTTCCTGCGAAATGTCCTTGAACTCATCATGGATTTCCTGTTGGTTCAACAGTCTGATTTTCTCAAAATCTGTACCAAAGTGATTGACAGCGTTCAAGCAAACAGAACCCAGACATAATAACATCGAAACAAGAACGAACGCCGTTTCATGAACAAAGCAAAGACAGGTGTAAATTTTTCGGACTGACCTTTTAGTCAGGCGCACTCAAATGACTACAAAGTAACAAATTCACACTCTGTAGGAGAAAACCTACAGATCAACTAATTTTCCCTGTGTTTCGTTCAGCTCAACGTCTTTTGAATACGTTTGACAACTGTTGTTCCAGTATATCATATGCGCCTAATTCTCTCAAATTCAAAACATACACAATACTTCATCAGGAAAAAAAAAGGACAAGAAAATTAAATCATTACAATCGCGCACATAATCTCTTCTCCAAGCCACCTCCATAATCTCTTCTCCAAGCCACCTCCGAGAAAGTTTTTTTTTTTTTTTTTTTTTTTTTTTTTTAAATCGAATCCTCGGTAATTTTTCCCAGTGTCCCCAATTTATCACATAGGGGATTTAAAAAACACACATGAATAAAATTTCTAACATAACTAAGGACACTAAAAAAATACATAAAAACGGGCCTAAAGTACCTAGAATTGCTCTCGCATATCTCATTTCCCTAGAACCAAAAATGCACATAATACATGTACCCAATTATCAATCCTAAGAGAAAAGTACGTAAGACTTTAACTAACACATACAGGTGAATGGGCCAGCAAGGCAGAAAATGATAGGAAGAAATGACAGAAAGCAAAGGAAAAGGCAGAAACAAAGAGCGTGACAGAAAAGAGGAATTTCTAGCATAGAATTTCAGAAGGTGGGGATACTCTTCATACTGTCCCCCCCCCCCCCCCCTTGTTCTACATCCCTGGGATGGTTATTCCCGTCGGCCGAGGTGGGGGTCGACGTAAAAACTAAACCAAATCAATCAACTAATAATCAATCAATCAATCAATCAAACAAAAACTAAGGAAACCTCCCGTCCCTCTTCTCCAAGCCACCTCCGAGAAAGTTTGTTGTTTTTTGTGGGGTTTTTTTTTTTTTTTTTTTTTTTTTTAATCGAATCCTCGGTAACTTTTCCCAGTGTCCCCACCACCCTCCAACTTGATCCTCGTCCCCAGTACCCCAAAAGAACAGAATCGCATCCTCTTCCCTGTGGAAACCCAACCCAACGTAGTCAAACGTTTGTCATAGCGTCGCATCCCACCACCTCCCAACCAACGGTCATATAATAATCCACTTCCATCGTCACGTGACGTCATCAGCGCGTGACAGTCCTGTCACCATATACGTCAACAGCTTGACAGACCGCGTGCACGTATCGTGTTCTGCAGACTGTGCACGCGCTGTGTTCCCCCCTCTTCCCCCTCCCCCCTTTCTTCACAAACACAAGGTGAGTTGTTTGAGTTTTATCTTAAAAGTTTTATAATGAATTACTTTACTTGGCACCTTCGCTTCTTTTATCATTTAACACCCCCCCCCCCCCCCACACACACACTCTTATCCTGCACTTACTCCTTTAATGTATATTTTATGCCCACCCCCACCCCTTCCGTTTTTAAAAGCTTTGTATATATGTATATACATATTTTTTTTTTTTTTTTTTTTTTTTTTTTTACTGTTTCATTTCCTCCCTCTTGTCAAGATGTCGTGCCATATTATCACTGCTGATGAAGATTATAATGCTGGTCAGGGCTCACGTTATGTCCACTTTTTTTTTCTTCTCTCCCTTTCTTTCTAGACGAGATCAGATTTCCGCCCAA
>JAPXFY010000035.1:31036634-31059134 GCA_030674185.1 Monoplex corrugatus
TTCATCATCATCATCATCATCATCATCATCATCATCATCATCATTATGACCTGCCGCATGGCGTTGGCGACCATGGCCCTCCATATGTAGGCCTATCTACCCCTTGTTGCCACAAGCACATCTTCCACCCTCTCTGTCATCAGCCACCCTGCAAGTCCGTCCAATATTTTCTCCCTGGGTCTACCTGGTGTTCTCTTTCCCTCCATCTTTCCTGTTGTAACCAACTGCTCTAATTCTCCTTTCCTCATAAAATGACCTGTAAATGTTGCCTGCCTTTTCCTAATCTTCCTTATCAATGATCTTGTGTCTGCCTCCATCAAGACTGTCTCGTTTGCTTTCTTTGCTGTCCATGAAACTCTCAACATTCTTCTTAGAAACCACATCTCGGTTGCCTGTTGACTGTCCACGCCTCACAACCGTATAACATTATCGGTTTTATTACTTCGTGATGTTAACTGATAGGCATTTCCTGTAACTAGTGATCGTGATCTGACCAAACAGAACTAAGGAACTTTCCTGTAACTAGTGAACGTGATATAATCAAATAACTAAGGAACTTTCCTGTAACTAATGAACGTGATCTGACCAAACAGAACTAAGGAACTTTCCTGTAACCAGTGAACGTGATATAATCAAATAACTAAGGAACTTTCCTGTAACTAGTGATCGTGATTTGACCAAACAGAACTAAGGAACTTTCCTGTAACTAATGAACGTGATCTGACCAAACAGAACTAAGGAACTTTCCTGTAACCAGTGAACGTGATCTGACCAAACAAAACTAAGGAACTTTCCTGTAACCAGTGAACGAGGTCTGACCATACAGAACTAAGGAACTTTCCTGTAACCAGTGAACGTGATCTGACCAAACAAAACTAAGGAACTTTCCTGTAACCAGTGAACGTGATCTGACCAAACAGAACTAAGGAACTTTCCTGTAACCAGTGAACGAGGTCTGACCATACAGAACTAAGGAACTTTCCTGTAACTAGTGAACGTGATCTGACCAAACAAAACTAAGGAACTTTCCGGTAACTAGGAAATTACTTGCATCCCTTACACTGTTAATCATACAGCGTCTTCTTTTGTGCATATGACAACCATCAACTATCTGTCAGCTATGCTAACTTCATCATTCCCACCCACCCCTCCCCCCCCCCCTCATAGTCTGTCCTTGTCCTACTTTGACAGACCCTCCTCCCCCTATGACGCCCCCACCCCACCCCACCCCCCTCTAACCTCATCAAGTTCACGTATACGATTACGTATACTGTCGTGGCTGGCGTGATGGAACACAAGACAGGCGTGTATCTGACGTGGGTTAGTAGACCCCCCAACCCACCCACCCACCCATCCATAGTAGAAGCAGCACCTGTTCTCATCCCTCTTCTCCTCGTTCGAGCACGACGCCGTCTCGGATGCGTGTCATTCCCATCCATTATCAGCAGCTTTCTCGCTGTGAAGAAGTGAGAGATATGTCCAGCCACGCAGAGACAAATAGCTGATGTGATGCATCTAGTGTGTTGGCTAGTGACTGCGTGCTTGTCACCTCTCACTTTCAGCCTGTACCGCTGGCTAGCACTGCTGCTTGCAGCTATGCGAAAAGAAGAGCAGAATGCTAGGTCTCTCTCTGTCAGTACATAGCCTCTCCATCAGCAAGCCCCCCTACCTTACGCCTCCTCGTAGCGACATGTGGTAACTGAGCACCTCACGGTCTCAGGCTTAAACTGGAGGGACTCAGAGGTCTGGTCCCCAGACGTGCGGCACGCAGGCCCACCGGCGTGTGGATATGCCCTGGTGTCCACGAACCAGACCCCCAGCTATGGGCAAATAGCACCACTGCCTGGTGGTTATCTCGGGAGAGGATAAGGCTAAGGGAGTAAACCTTGAAAAAAAATCACCCCTACTGCCTTGTAGGTTGTCGTGGGAATGACAAAGGCTAACGGAGAGACCGTACACAAACCGATGGAAGGCAACGGGAAACCACCATCGTACTTTCCCAAGTATAATCATGGCCAGATAAAAAGATTGAGGCAGCTGAGATGTGGCTTCTAAGAAAAATGTTGAGAGTTCCATGGACAGCAAAGAAAACAAATGAGACAGTCTTGATGGAGGCAGATCACTGATGCAGAAGATTAGGAAAAGACAGGCAACATTTACAGACCATTTTATGAGGAAAGGAAAATTAGAGCACTTGGTCACAACAGGAAAGATGGAGGGAAAGAGAGCACCTGGTAGACCCAGGGAGAAAATATTGGGCGGACTTGCAGGGTGGCTGATGACGGAGAGGGTGGAAGATGTGCTTGTGGCAAAAAGGGATAGATACATGTGGAGGGACATGATTACCAACGCCATGCGGCAGGGCACATGATGATGATGATGACAGAGACACCGGTCACTGACTACATTTGCAAGTGTGTGTTAGCCCAGAGAAGAGTGGGCGCGTGTTTAGATTGTACAGATACACAGCTCTGTTGAGGAATCCACGACATGAAGAATGGAGAAGCAGTAACATACTACCAAGTTTCTCAGCTGCAACGTTCTGCAATTTTTTTGCTGCAGGTAGTGATTAGTTCTAATGGGGGCACAGAACAAGCTGTTTCAGTACAGTCGTGTGACCTGATGAGGAATTGGGTCTTTCTTTTCCTCTACGTAGGTTTTTATGTTTCCCATTCAGGTACTTAGCAAGGTCTGCATGTATGTTGATAAGGGAGAAAGGGAAAATCTCCACCCTTTTAACCCTTTGACTCCCACACCCTGTCCATCAGCATCTTACATTGCCGACCATGTTAGCAAAGCAAAAACTTAACCCTTTGATTCCTTCACCCTTTCCAAAGCAAAGACTTAAACCCTTTGATTCCCTCACCCTTTCCACCAGCTTCTTGCTGCAGCAGGGGAGCTGGTGGAAAGGGTGAGGGAATCAAAGGGTTAATTTTTTTGCAGTTGGTAGATAGGGTGCGGGAGTCAAAGGGTTTAACCACCATGCGGAACTCAAGCAGGTTGGAAACCAGACCTTGCATGTGTAAGAGCAGAATCCTAACCATGAGAACTACCTGCACGTGTGCAACTAATTTCCCGTTAAACGACATCTAGAGAAAACAAAAAGTACATTAGGCTGTCATTTCTGAACAGCACGGTAAGAGACCATTTCTGAACGGCACGGTAAAGACATCTGAACGGCACGGTAAGAGACCATTTCTGTATGGCACGGTAAGAGACCATTTCTGTACGGCACAGTAAGAGACCATTTCGTAGGTATGGCACGGTAAGAGACCATTTCTGTAGTGTATGGCACGGTAAGAGACCATTTCTGAACGGCACGGTAACAGACCATTTCTGAACGCACGTAAGAGACATTCTGTATGGCACGGTAAGAGACCATCCGTTTCCTGGCATCATCAGCTGATCCAGCAGAATGCCGGAACTAGTACATGCGCAGTCAGTGTGGCAAAGTGATTAGCGCAACAGAGGTTGTGGATTCGAACCCCAATAGCTTAACATCTGTGAAACTGTTCAGCACGAACTGGTTCCAACACAGAGTTGAGCGTGCTGTGGACTAGTTGGGAAGAAGGGGGCCCCACACAGTCGAGTCCCATCCACTGCACGGATGCGTTAGTGAGGGTGGTGTTGCTTATATTTCCTGCCCAACACCACAGGTGAATATAACTCCCAGGCCTGGTTAATACCGGGATATCTTAAGAAGGTAAGCGGAGAGTACAGCCCTGTCATGCGAAGTCTCAACCCTAGCCGGAACTCCATGTCACCATGACTACCAACCTCATCATCATCATCATCATCATCATGTGCCCTGCCGCATGGCGTTGGCGATCATGGCCCTCACATGAATCCCCTGTCGCTTGCAAGTACATCTCCCACCCTCTCTGTCTTCAGCCACCCTACAAGTCCGTCCAATATTTTTCTCCCTGGGTCTACCTGGTGTTCTCTTTCCCTCCAGCTTTCCTGTTGTGACCAGGTGTTCTAATTCTCCTTTCCTAAAAAAAAATGTCCTATAAATGTTCCTTGTCTTTTCCTAATCTTCTTCATTAATGATCTTCTTGTGTCTGCCCTCCTTCAAGGCTGTCTCGTTTGTTTGCTTTTTATTATCATCACAGCTCAGTAAACCATTGTCCCAGATTCTGTGGCCCTTCGTGCTCTCTCCACATGATGACCTCACTGGAGTGGGTCTGGAGGCGGACTAGACAGCTGAAACGACAGATGTGAGGAAGCGACGCAGAAGCAGCCCACATGTCCCCCTGACAAAGGAATGATGAATCTTTCATCTCTCCGTTATAAACATGAAAATGAGAGGAGTCCTGCGAGGGTTGCGCTGACCTGCCAGCATTGACAGTGTTAGTTCTCTTCACACAATGGTCAGCTGTTCTTTTCTGTTTCTTCTCCCCACCTGCACCACTGTCATTTTCTTCTGGGTAACAGCTACTACACTGATTATATATACTCTTTTTATTGTCACGTATACCAGAACATGTTTACGGCTCTTACCCGTCAACACGTGTAAAAAAGAACTACTGTGGACTTTAAACCAATTGTCTTGTCTTGTCTTTTGGCCCTTTAGGCAGTTGTCTCTCATCCTGGCATTCTTCTGTCCCTATGCTTTTCCTCTGGTCTCCTCTTTTATGCCTTTGTTGTTGTCATCTGTCCCACTTTCTGTCTCTGTTTTCTACTTTCGTCGACGGGTCCATTCACCTCTTTTGCTTTTTGTTCCCTCCTCTCATCTCCGAGGCACCGTGTATGTAGTTGATGTGAGACGTCAAAACTTCCAGTGTCTTGATGATGACTGACCCGAATGCCTCCATGGCTGTCGTCTTCTTGATGTTTGTCGTCGACGATGCTGAATGCATTTATCTCAAGGGTTTGTCACTTTTGTGCACCAGTACTTTTGTGTTGCCGTGGTGAGTCTTTTAGATTCTGATTGGAAGATTTGTGTGTGTGTGTGTGTGTGTGTGTGTGTGTGTGTGTGTGTGTGTGGTGTGTGTGTGTGTGTGTGTGGTGTGTGTGTGTTGTGCGTATCAAACTGAATCTGAGTAATCTCTTGTGAACAGGAAAAAAAAAGGAAAAAGAAAATTAAGTACACATATGAATGCATTCGCGCACATAATCTAAGGAGATGGCCCTGGCGCTGACCATTCCATCCAATTCATTGTACATAGGGATTTTAAAAAAAACATACCTGTGAACTGTTTGACAAGGACACTAAAAAACATTTATAAAAACAGGCCTAAATTACCAAAAATTGCTTC
The DNA here is from genome assembly GCA_030674185.1 of Monoplex corrugatus. Classification (NCBI taxonomy): domain Eukaryota; kingdom Metazoa; phylum Mollusca; class Gastropoda; order Littorinimorpha; family Ranellidae; genus Monoplex; species Monoplex corrugatus. Next base: position 31,041,893 of record JAPXFY010000035.1, read on the forward strand.
CGCATATCTCATATCCCTAGAGCCAAAAATGCACTTGACACATGTACCCAATTATGGATCCCAAGAAAAAGTACGTAAGGCTTTATCGAACACATACAGGTGAATGGACCAGCAAGGCAGAAAATGATAGGAAGAAATGACAGAAAACAAAGGAGGAAGAAAGAAACAAAGAGAGTGACAGAAAAGAGGAAATCCCTAGCATAGAATTTCCAGCAGGTGGGGATACTATTTATACTGAAAGAGCCCCTGGCATCCCCACGGGGGGAGGAGGGGGGGGGCTGCATATCCTACCAAGGCTATACCTTTTATGATCGGTGTAAAGTCATTTCACTACTGTATGAGTGTTGTGCTCATTCCTCTCTGCCCCTCTCTTTTCTTCCTGCGTTACTTTCACCAACTCACCTACTGGGGTCAAGTACCCACGAATACCTTGGCAGACCACATGCAGGAAAAACACATTTTCTGTTTGTTGTACTTGTGTTTGTGCCACACGATCCGGAATCCAATCAGAGCGGTCACAACCCAAGGTTCTCCCTCCCCATCCTTCACCGTATCTTAATGCCGTCATGCCTGTGAACTGTTTGACAAGATCAGCCGGACATTCGTTAAACAACGAAAAGGAGCGATTGTCCAACTTCAAAAGACTGGAAGCCGCGTCGGATAAAGCCTCTGAAAGCTTGTCTGGAGCCGAATTGTTGACTATAGCTAGTACAGCAGTTCCCACCCAGATTTATGTGACAATTGGCATTCTACGGCCTGTCAGCATCAAGGACGCACACAAATCACCTTTGGACCTGCATAACTTATTTTGGCCATTGTTGATGTCTGGAATCTATTTGTTCATCTACTGGTATTTATTTATTTATTTTTCGCCTTTTTGTGGTCCCTGCAATCCGGGATATTCACTTAAAATTGTATGGTAAAGCACGATGTGAGTATCGTAGCTTTTGGTTAAAAATTTCTGGAACGTAGACAACTATGACCTTCAGTACATCAAAATGATTCCTTTTCTAATTTTAATTTTGTGCTTTTATAACACGAGAAAAAAAAAATAGAACTAGAGTAGAAAAAAGCGCATTCTGTATTGACGAGGGTTATAGATTAGCTCTTAAGTGCGCTTTTTTCTACCCCGCCCTCTCCCAAAGTGACACTTAATTCTCAATCCATATTTAAAGAAATTATTTAAAAAAGAAAAAGAAAAGAAAAGAAAAAGAAAGGGGGGAGGCGGCAATACATAAATAGGCGACACTATGAAAAGGGGAAAAACCACCAGAGCAAGATGACTGAAGACATAACAGCAGCAGTTACCTCACATGATGGGGGGGGGAAAAAAAAAACACACCCCAAAACCTGACTTTAGGCGACACTATTTCTCGACGGTTTCTTCTGTTCTGCGTCTCTAGAAATCTGCCTGCTTTTGGATATGTTCCTTTTCTTGCTTCATTCCCTCTTCTGTCTGTACTTCTCTATGCCGGTGTCTACTTCGTGTAGTTTTGTATTAAGCAGAAGAAAAACGAAACACAACCATAATAACTAGGCCCTGAGGTCCTTTGTCTCAAAGTTAACTTTTTCTGTCCTAACTTCGACACCATCTCGGTGGCGTTGATTCCATCCTGCTCATTCCGGTTCCACAACACACCACTAATCTCAAGTTCTTTATGTCCAGCTCCCAGTGCCAGGATGCCTCGGGAGTCACAGATGTCAAAGCGCCATGCGGCCACCCACCAAGGGAGCCTGCACTGCTGTTAGGTCCCCTTCGATAGAGTTCAACAGTGGCTGTTCTGATCCACTTTACAAAGTCCCACAGCTAAAGACAAGTAATTGCCTGGTCACGAAGCCAGACCTAGTGAGTAATTTCCTCATCAATATCACTTGTAGTGCATGATCGACGGCGTTCAATTGCCAATCAATGATTGATACTTACTGTCGATTTTTCGTTTCTTTTGCTTTATCAGTCAAGACACACGATGGAACATGCTCAAAAGACATAAAGATGAGAATTGGAATGGCCAAGAACAGTATGGTTCAATTGAACAATATTTGGAAAGACCACAGCATAACAGCAGACCTTAAGATAAAACTCTTAAAATGTCTTGTCTGGCCAGTGATGTTATACGGCTGCGAGGCATGGACAATGAAGAAAGAGGATGAAAGACGAGTGGAAGCAGCAGAGCTGTGGTTTTACCGAAGACTGCTGAGGGTCAAATGGACGGATAGGCGCTCAAATGAAAGCATACTGAATGAGTTGGGTACTACACGCAAGCTCCTAGTACTCATACAACGGAGGAAACTGAAATATGTTGGACACGCAATCCGTAATGAGAGAACAGACTTGATGTCCACTGTCCTCCAAGGTAAAGTGGAAGGAAAGAGAAACAGAGGACGGCCACCTGCATCACTTGCTAGAAACATCACAGACATCAGTGGCAAGAAACTCCAGGAGGTGGTCAGACTTAGCCAAGATCGAGAGTGCTGGAGGCAACTTGTGAGGACATCATGTGCAGCGGCCAACACTGTTCCCGGTGACGCCGACAGGTGAGACAGGTGAGATCAGTATTTCGTCTTTTTTTTTTTTTTTTTTTTTTTTTTTTGTCTCGTTTGCATCTTTCTTTTCCTTCATCTGATTTATCGTCTCTAGTATTTCTCATTTCTCTCGCCCCCTATCTGGCCCTTCCATCTGTCAAGTTTGTAGTCTACAGCCTAAATCCATCATTGTGTGTTTTATTTTTCCTCAATTTTTACCATCTTTGGTTGTTTTCATCCTTACTTGTTTTTTCCGTAACTGAAAACTCAAGACTGATCTGTTACTGCAACAGTACGCATAATTTCTCCTGTTAAGAGTTCATTTTGTTGAAATCTAAGAAACAGCTGGAAACTTTCAAATGGGGGGAAAAAAGAAAAAAATGTTCGCATAAGCACACTCCCCGACCCACAGACACTCCACTAATACGCGTGCGCGTGCACATACAAAAAGTGTGGATAGATAAACTAAGACAGAAAATGCGATGTACACACGCTCAATTTACCCTCATTAATGGCTGTAAGTACGTATCATACAATCCTAACATACAATTTACACACATCAATCCTAACCCCTGAAAGCTACACACAAAATAACAAGAAAACACAAAGATATCAAATTCATTTAAGTAGCAGTAAAGAATCAAAACGGGTCGCAGCTCTATGTTCAGTATTATTCTGTTCAACATACTTCTAAACTAATCGCCCTGTACTTTGATGTATCGACGCAGATCTACCCATTTTAGGGGGGCGGAGGGGGGGGGGGGGACAAAGTTTCGAAATCATTAAAAGATTCGGAATCGTTGATAGTCCCATAACCCAACCAGATGTCATGCACGTAAAATTTGCAATTTTCTATAATTCATTTAAACAATATAATCTTCTACACTCTAGCTTGATTATATATGTAACCGTTTTGCAGTTACATTTTGAAAATCACTTTCAAACTGAAATGAAATAAAACAAAACAGACAAACAAACAAAAAACAAAATGAAATAAAACAATAATTAAATTCGAAAGGCGAAAAAATGCATTAAAACGAGAAAAATATGTCACATAAAATTAACACAAATAAAAATAAAATAACACACACACACACACACACACACACACACACACACACACACACACACACACACAAATGAGATGAAATACAAATAAATCGATTGAAAAATCCACTCACAGACGACGGCCATAGCTAAGATGATAAGCCATTTCATGTCGACTGTTTTGGAAGAGCAGCGAAACAGCAGAAATACAGGTCTGTCTCTCTCTCTCCCTCCCTCACTAAAGATTTTCTTTGTTCAAGGAGGGGTAGCAACTTCTACCACCACCAGCGAGTTAAACAAGTTGCCTGGGCCTGGAAAACGAAACTTGGGGAAGAGTTGTGTTTCGTTCTTCCTCGTCCAGTCTCAGTTTTCCACTGCTTCCGTCCTAGCTGACAAGTTGTCGAATGGCGGGACTGACTTGATGGACTAGCTGCTGGTGACTAGGGGAAACCTCCGCCGACGTCACAGCATAAGCCTTCTTTTTGTACGGCTGTGGCTGTTGGCTCGCTCCGCCCACTTCCGCTGTCATGGCGGCGGGCTGTGGGATTCTGGGACCTTGAAAAAAGAGAGGATAAGAGAGAGAAGTTTCGTGGTTGGCCGGTTTGGGTTATGTTATGGTAAGGGACAGCGAGAGAGAGAGAGAGAGAGAGAGAGTGTGTGTGTGTGTGTGTGTGTGTGTGTGTGTGTGTGTGTGTGTGTGTGCGTGTGTATGGAAAGTTTGGTTGGCAGTTTCCGTTTAGTTAGTCACGACAGTGTTCTATTATTGTCTTTTCTCTTTTTAATCCCCTCCGCACTCCCCTACAACCCTGCCACTTTTCTTTTTTTTTTTTTTTATTGAAAAGAAGAGAATGAGTTCAGTTTGACTAGAAGTGAGACTGTGTTCCCTGCGGCACACGCCTGTACTGCCTTCCCCTCTCTCCACAGCCAACCCCACTCTCTCCATTTCACCTCAAGTGTCTATTCTTCAGTTTCTATTGGACATACAGTTTTCCGTTCTGCTTGTAAGTCTGTCATCTGTCTCTCATGTATACTTTTACGTCCATCTGTCTGGCCGACTTTTTATCTCTTTCTTTCTCCGTGTGCGTGTGTGTGTGTGTGTGTGTGCGTGTGTGTGTGTACAAGCACACGCGCACGCGAGTGCGCGTTTGTTGGTTAAAACTGGTCGGTAAGTTGATTGGTCACCCTTTCTGTGTGCAGTTGAAGGTGGTTAGTTGGTTGGCTGGTGGGAGTTCATTTCTTGTTTGTGAGGATAGTTTGTTGTTTGGACATAACCTCATAAATATAATAGCGGATGGCGTTGAGCGACAATGCCTCAGCACTGGCCAAACAATCACCTCCTAGTTCCCGACGCCACACGGTAGCCATTTCGCAAAGCAAAGGTGGAGAAGGGTAGGGTAGGGGCTGTCAATGGGCTGCATGACGCATTCGTACCAAGTCATCAGTTACCTTGTTTACAAGCCGAGCGGCAAGGCGGGGGAGATGACAAACCCCAGGGACATAGTCACACGACACCCACCAGCCAGGTCCAGCCCAGCTACCGGACCAAGACAAAATTCAAGAGCTTTCCTTTGCCTCCTTACTCCGGACCCTCATCCCTCAGTTGGGCAGCCTGCTCCGCCGTCAGCTCGCCCAGCTGCCAGCTCTCCTCCCATTACTGTAGTCTCGGCACTTAGCCGTCGGTAGCGCCTTACGTTGTTTTACCAAAACCAAAAGGGATGGTTCGTACCATGGCATGAGGTCAAATACAATGTTTCAGACACAGCTTACTTCGCTTTTCAGCTAGGTTCGATGAAATCTTGTGGAACAAACCCCAGATCCTAATAGTACAAGACTGTATACTGTGACCAACTGTGGTGGTGGGAAATGGACTAATCCGCTTGAGGTATTGTTAGTGCGGTGTTAACCCTTTGGCTCCCGCACCCTGTCCACCAGCATCCTGCACTGTCAACCATGCTAACAAAGCAAAAACTTAACCCTTGACTCCCTCACCCTATCCACCAGCTTCTGCAGGAAGCTAGCGGGGATAGGGCAAGGGAATCAAAGGGTTAATTTTTTTGTAGTTGGTGGATAGTGTGCGGGTATCAAAGGGTTAAAGCATCGTATTGTACGCTTTCTTTTCAACTATGTGTGTTGTGAGCACGCGAGCGTGTGTGTGTGTGTGTGTGTGTGTGTGTGTGTGTGTGTGTGTGTGTGTGTGTGTTGTGTGTGCGCGCGTGTACTTATTTACTTGTCCAATACTACTTTTGTAAATGAAACCCGTAATCTGTCAACGAGGACCTGACAAAAATTAGGCGAAATCACTGCCATTGATAGAGCGAAGAGATAACAGAAAGCAGCTGAGGTCATCTGGACACGCGATGGAGTGATTTAAAAAAGAAAAAAAAAGTGTGGGGTGGGGGCAGTGTGGCGATTTAGGGGGAGGAGGCAGAAGAGAGCGTGAGAGAGGAGCACTTTGTGAAAAAAACTCCCACCTTCTTTACAACTAAAGAACATGGTGAATTTGGTAGAACAATAACTTTGTGATTTATTGGTGGATTTTGTTGACAGACTAAGAGACTATAATGTTCTGACGAAAAAAAAAGGGGTGAGAGAAAAGGGGAGGTCACTTCTGAAATAGGACAATGTCTTATAATAAACTGCTCTATAGTCCAATTCCGCAGTTATTGGTGTCCCAGCTATATTTCAAACAAAACGTCTGTCCGAGACGACCCCCTTCCTCCATTTAGAGGATCTTGGAAGGTTTGGTTTCGATGGCTTTTTACTTAACTCTCATTAGGAGGACTTGGTTTTCTTGCCCTGAAAACAGTCTTGTGCTGAATTGATGCACGGATCTACCGTTGCCAGTAGCGTCACTAATCTTCTTCACATTTGTAGAGTTGATTGCGAGCGTTTGAAGCGGGTTAGGGAGAAGTGGGGGGGGGGGGGGGGGAGGGGGGAATTGAGTAGGTAGTGGAAGTCTTTTTCATTCCTGAGCGCTGCGATGATTGCTTGACCTCCAGTAGTTGAAGAGGTCTGGAGGCAGGTAGAATAGTCAAAATTCGACTTAGTTCACCTCGATGTTAGGTAGCATTTGGATTGATGTTAGGTAGCATTTGGATTGAGTTAGTAGCATTTGGATGTGTTAGGTAGCATTTGGATTGATGTTAGGTAGCATTGGATTGAAGTGAGAGGTTGAAGAACAGCTCCTCCTGGCAGATGATATAGATGGAGAGAGGGCTTAAAGTAAAGGGGGTGTAACCTCCATGATGTGAGACCCAGTTGACGACTATCCTCCGAATATGGGAAGACGATCACCCGTCTATACTTCTTTACGAATTATGAATAAGATAGGTTCCACATGAACCCTTACCGTCTTTACAACGTTTACCACAATATGAACAATTTTAGATCTAAACGGTAGATGTAACGAATTTAACGAAGATGGACAATCCATTACAATAACTCGAGGCAGCCTACAACTGACCCTATAGATTCCTTATGCAAACACAACTGCCTCCTATTCTAACATGGTCTCACATCAAGCGGAGTAACGATGAAACATGTCAATGTATAGAACATTATCAGAACGACATCATAAACATGGAACAACGTTCAACTTCAAGAGACAGACATTGTGCCCCATCCTCACGGGACTTTAAAATAATGCCAAGCATTTCCCCATCTGAAACTACAAAAAACATGTAGGCCTGAACAATATCAAACATAATCATTTTAGCCTCCAAGGCATCCATTTCTACAAATAGAAGGCATATCTTGACAGATTACAAAACAGTCAGCATTGATAGAGAAGATACAAAGAAGAGCTACTAAGTAGTAAATTAATTCATGGTTTTCAAAATTATTCATATAGAGAAAGATCAGAATTACTCAATTTACCCAGTTTAAAAGCAAGAAGAATGAGGGGAGATCTGATCCAAAGTTTCAAGATTTTTTAACAATATAGATGACGTAGATAGAACAGAATTTTTTCCAAACTGACAAATTATGACAAAACAAGAAATAATACTGATAAAATATTTATAGAATATTGCAAAACTAACATTAGAAAGTTTTATTTTACAAATAGAATTGCACATGTATGGAATAAATTACCAAACGAAATTAAAAGAGCACAAAACACAAACTCGTTTAAAAACCAGCTTGACCATTGGAAACATTACATTGAACTTAAATACGAATATGATGAATGAATCATCAAAAAACTGGGCGTGCGACAGACCTTGACTACGAATGTAAGAAAAGAAGAAGAAAAATTATGGGACTTGAAATAGCCAAACGGCTAATGTGTTATGTCCCTATTACTAAACTAAACTAAACTAATGGTGAGATCAGTACAGGCCTGCTGGCACCAAATCTCCTTCAAAGACCTGGAAACACCAATTCTATTACTAAATCAGTTATATTCTTCACTTACACAGTTACAGCTAGATGTTCCTTCAAGAGAAGCGCTCTTGATGAACGGGCTATTTCAAGGCAGAATATTTACAGTGTGGTTTGTAGTTTCCCGTTGAAAACCAGCAGAGTTCTTTCGGGCAATGACGCAACTAATGACGAGTTTTTCCGGAGTGGCGCTTATCGCGTCATAAATCATGACGTAATATTTCGGTAGGAAAGGTTCTGTCACAGACAGGTTGACCATCCACAAAGCCACGACTAACAGACGTGAACAGAAAGTGTTTCTCAAAAGGGCAAACGCATAGAACAGTCAGCGCAACAGTCCTCCTCATCAAACAAGAATCAGAATGATTTTGCGATCAGTCTAATACGTACGCGTGTGTAAACTAGCATGTGTGTGTGGGTTGGTCTTTGATTTAATGTCTATTCACTAAAGTGATTTTAGACAAAAGAAAAAAAACAAAAAAACCCTAAGGAGAAAAGAGGAAACTTGGAAATGGTTAATCTTCAGGAAGAGAAATGAACAAACAAAACAAACAAACAAACAAACAAACAAACAAACAAAAACAAACAAACAAACAAACAAACAAACAAAAACAAAACTGCCGAAGACGAGAAAGAAAATTCGCAAATGACATTATCATAATCATATTATAATCATGTGTGTGTGTGTGTGTGTGTGTGTGTGTGTGTGTGTGTGTGTGTGTGTGTGTGTGGTGTGTGTGTGTGTGTGTATTTGTGTGTTATTGTCTCATGCGGTTATCTGCCCTGTAAACGTTGTAAAATTGCAGGCGAGTGCTGGAAAAATAATAGCTATAAAAAGCTTCCTGTCGAACATGGGAAATGATACTGAAGAAATTTAAACGTAATCAGACTTTAATCCAAAACAAGTGTGACTTTTTTGACACTTGTTTTGGATTAAATGTGACTTTGACAATTTACATAAGTCTGGCCTTTTGTAATCTTAGCCAGATTCCGATTGGACGCAGTTCTGTGTCTGTGCTCACAATGACCTAAGGCCAGTTCCCGACTGGACGTGTGCTCCGCCACTGGCATTGATCATATCCACCTTGAACTCCAGTGATAACCAACCTTCACGCTCACATAGCTGCCAGCTCCTTTCCCCTTACTTGTAGTCTTGACAGTTAGCAGTCGGAAGCTCCCAACGTTGCCTTCCTTCAACCAACAGGGGTTGTCTGAACGGCCGCGAAAGTGGTCAGGCATGATGCTATTCAGCAAGGTCTGACATGCCCCGAACGGGATCCCAAGTTTGCCGTCTTCCTGAGCAAGCAGCAGGTCTTTCCCTGCGGTCATCAGACCTGGTTCCCTGAAGTCAACGGCCAGCATGTTAAAACAGAGGACCACCATCCTACTGCGGAGACACCAGGTCTGTCCACCAAAACCCGTCTCTGAATCCTTCTAAGGGTCAATGTCCATCAGCCGCCCGAACTTCGGCTGTACTTTACTTCTGTCCTCAACCTACATCGTGTCAACCAGGATGACCCCCCCCCCCCCCAAAAAAAAAAAAAAACAACAAACAAACAACAACAACAACAACAACAAAAACACACACACAACACAACAACAACAACAACAACAAAAGAAAAAAACACCTTCATGAGGACTGATCTGTCCGAGGGTCTACTCTTGGGACGCACCCTCCGTGTTCAAACAAACCGTGCCGACCCTACTATATTCTTAAGTGTTCCTACAGTGAAAACAAAAAGTAGCCTATTCTGTGTCAAGAGAAAGAAAAGAAACATTCAGCATGCTTTGTTTGGATAAATGCTAACACAAATCCACTCACTTCAACAGCTCATGAAGTAAACTTTGAAGACTTGTGGGGATCAACTACTCCCTCCGAACATGCAAGAGTACAGAGCACTGGAGACTCTCCATAATGCTCTGTCAAGTCGTATGCTACATCATCATCGTGTGCCCTGCCACATGGCGTTGGCGATCATGGCCCTCCATATGCATCTATCCCTTGTTGTTGCAAACACATTGTCCACCCTCTCTGTCCTCAGCCACTCTGCAAATCCGTCCAATATTCCCTGGGTCTACCTGGTGCTCTCTTTCCCTCCAGCTTTCCTGTTGTGACCAGGTGCTCTTATTCCCCTTTCCCCATAAAATGGCCTAAATATGTTACCTGTCTTTTCCTAATCTTCCTTATGAATAATCTTCTTGTGTCTACCTCATTCAAGATTGTCTCGTTTGTTTTCTTTGCTGTCCATGGAACTCTCAAATGTTAACACAAATCCACTCACCTCAACAGCTCATGAAGTGAACTTTGAAGACTTGTGGGGATCAACTGCTCCCTCCGAACTTGCAAAAGTACAGAGCACGGGAGACTCTCCATAATGCTCCGTCGAGACGTATGCAACAACGTGACTTTTTCCCCTAACTGACCACACAACACTTAGCTAACAGTATCAGGTTGAATTGAGGCTAGCACGACCATGGATTCGTCCTAGTCATACTTTACACAACAGCGCGTGATCTACGACCTCTACGTGTAAGAGATTTGAACACAAGAGGGACGTGTCTCAGTGGAATCGGGCTAGGGATAACTATACGACCCACGTCCTGGAGTTAAGTACGTCAGTGAAGGTAGCTCAAGATTTTGATCAACCAGTTTTTCTTCTCGCATAGTGATCCACGACGTTTCCCTTTGTACTGTACAATTATGGTGATACCTCTTCATTTTCCTGTTATATAGCAATACTTCTTCACCTTCGTGTTACTTGCCGATACCTCTTTCACCGTACGAAATGGCAACGTATTGTAGGAATATGGTGAAACTTTTTCACTGTCCTGTTATATAGCAATACTTCTTCACCTTCGTGTTATTTGCCAATACCTCTTTCACCTTCGTACTATATGGCAACGTATTGTACAATTGTGGTGATACTTTTTCACCTTCCTATTTTATGCCAATACTTCTTCACATCCGTGTTATTTGCCAGCACCTCTTCACCTTCGTACTGTATGGCAACATTTGTTCACTTTCGTATAATGTTACTATGGCAATACTTCACATTTGTATCATATGGCAATGCTTTTTTGTACGCACAGCAATAGCTCTTCACCTGTGTATCCTTTTGCCATACTTCACCTTTGTACTATATGGCAATACTTAGTCACCTTTATGTATTATATAGCAATACAGGTTTTCCTGTGATAAGTTCGCTCCTAGATCCTCAAAGTAGAAAGACTTTAGAATCAGGAGTATAGCTTTAAAGTTATTTCTTCATCTTACCTGACCATTGAAAACAGGGGGAAATTAGGACATGTCTTTTAAGTACAGGAGAATAACATAAAACACAGGTACGCACGTACGCGATGTCGTATACGTGATGCACACGCACGTGTTCGGTTGCGTGCCCATGCGCGAGCGCGTACACACACACAAACGAGGAAACAGGGATGGAGTGCACATATATCTTTAGCGCTGTAATATGGAAAAAAAATCTACCAAAAACTTCGAAGTACAAGGGTTTTCCAAATAATATTTTACATGGCAGTTTAACTGTAGTGCATCCATAAACACCAGGTCTCATACAATCCACGGCAAGACTTAACGTTGTGAAACACTGCAGAAATGTTCGTTTGTCTGTCGTTAGAAGAACGTACAGACAATAGATCATGAACTTAACATCACAACTTCATGTCTTAAAAAAAAACAAAAGGAGGGGGATGGGTGGGAAAAACTTAATTAAATAATGCATAAGAAATAAGAGGGAAGCAGGGAGAATTTTTATAATATCAGCCAAAGGACATAACTCTTGAGAGTCACGTAGAAATTATCTCCCATGTTGTCGAACCTCCCAAATCTAACATAGTTTCCTCTCTCATAGTTGTGTGTAGGGTAGTTGCAGAGTATAAAGGTAGGCTTGGGCGCTCCTTTTTTGAGGAGTGTTCTGAGCTTACGGGTTTTTGTGCTTTGTATCTGCTTCTATGCTAGCTGGGTGGGTGGCGCAAACTATGTTAGATTTGGGAGGTTCGACAACATGGGAGATAATTCCTACGTGACTCTCAAGAGTTATGTCCTTTGGTTGATATTATAAATAATGCATGTTCTGCAGCATTCTGTAAAAAAAAATCTGAAAAAAGGGGGGGAACGTGAGGGGGGAGAGAGAAAAGCAAAGGGGAAAATGGCCAACGGAGAACATGGGCGGCACTAAATGAGAGGTTGCTCCATGTACCTACGAGCACTTGAAGTCCATTACAAAGTTTATACAACAACAATAACAAGAAAAAGAAAGGGGGCGGGGGGAGGGGATGACTTTAGTCATAAGTATTCACTGCAAGTTCTGTAGGCCTATTGTAATGATCTAAGGTAAAGGCCTGTGCTGGTAGGATAGCTGGCGTGGTGAACAAACGACACTTGTCACAAGGGCCGAATGGGTGTGGCTGAAGTGTTAAAAGATGTCACCAGACCAAATTCCTACTGTCACCTGCCAACCCCATACGTAATTCAAGTTCCTTGTATTCTCCTTCCTTCCACGAAACTCTGAACTTCTTTCTGTCACGATTTTAAACGCATGTCATTGTACTGGTTTGCATCGTCATTAGGCCTATACTATTGTAAAAAGTTATTACCAAAGGAAGGCTAAAAGGTTGTCCCATTACTCTGAAGTCAAACAGAGTGAGGTGATGCGGTAAGAGACTTCAACTTTTCTCGGGGCCAGCATTAATTATGACGACAGTGACCGTCTTTTTCTCTTTCGCTGTTTTACCGTCCCTAACCCTGAAGAGGGTCAGGTACTCATTCAAAGCAGGGGTATCTCTAGCCTCACGTGAATCTGTGCTGTTGCATCGTAATTGACGGTGAAGTGACATACCTTGCTTTTCTGAGGAGTTTGGCGTTTGTTCAAGACGAATTTATCGTATTCAAACAATTCCACATGCGCTCCACCCAAATCTGTAAGCACGCATCTAACACTTCTGACACCATCTTTCGTTCTTTCAACTGTCGACACGGAAGACAGAGCAATGCTTCTTCGTCTTTACTCCCCGCTGTCTGATTCTCAACTGTCTATATATACCAAAGGAAATAAGAGGGAAGCAGGGAGAATTTTGAATTCAACTAAGTAACATAACTCTTGAGAGTCACGGAGTTATCTCCCATGTAGAATTTCTCAAACCCAACACAGTTTCAGCTAGCATAGACGCAGCCAAAAATTTTATGCTTTGTTGGGTTTGAGAAATTCTACATGGGAGATAACTCCGTGACTCTCAAGAGTTATGTTACTTAGTTGACTCTATATACATTTCACAGTGAACAGCAATCAGTTATTATTTAAAAGAATATCATCCCGTGCTGCAATCAGCAGGCTGATTACTGTTAACACACGTCACACTTTTTGAGCCTGTATAAAACTATATGCGCTGCAAGATCTTGAAGTGGGAAGGGAGCAGGATCTGTCAAACACTTAACCCCACCCGAATGATTGGAGCTTTAAAATGGACAGCAAAGAAACCCGATTTCATGACCAGTCGCCGTGGTGTAGTGGTTAGCGAAACGGACTACCGATAGGAAGCCTATGGGCTCGAATCCCAATCAGTCCCTTCAAAAATATACAATTGTGGGATTTTTCGTTATAATCGGTTCCTACCCAGATGCGTTCATGCATACGAATAGCCTATGCGTGAAAATGTATGTATGTAAGTATGTATGTATGTATGTATGTATGTATGGATAGATAGATAGATAATCATAGATAGATATAAAGATTAGAAAGACAGATAGACAGATAGATAGATACAGATAGATGTAGATAGATATGGATAGATATAGGTATAGATAGAGATAGATATGGATAGATATATATAGAGAGAGATAAGGATAGATATAGACAGATATGGATAGATATAGATACAGATAGCTAGCTAGCTAGATAGATAGATAGTCTATCTGACAGATAGATAGATAGATAAACAGATAGACAGATAGATGGATAGATAGATAGATAGTCTATCTGAGAGATAGATAGACAGACAGAGAGACAGACAGATAGATAGATAGATAGTCTATCTGACAGATAGATAGATAGACAGACAGACAGACAGATAGATAGATAGATAGATAGATAGATAGATAGTCTATCTGACGGATAGATAGATAGACAGACAGATAGATAGATTGACAGACAGATATAAAGATAGATAGATAGACAGATAGATAGATAGACAGATAGATAGATAGGTACACACACACAAAAACACACACACACACACACACACACACACACACACACACACACACACACACACACACACACACACACACACACACACACACACACACACACACACGTGTACATAACGGCGTCGACGGGCTCAATAGTCAAGTGTGAGTTTAATCCTGCACGGGTAGGCAGGCCTACTTCCTGCATGTTGGATAATTAAAGGATGGAGAATTTTCCCCAGCTCCCAGGCTAGCATGTGCCCGGACTTTAATGTTACTTGCCAACACCCCCCTCCATGTAGTACACGTGTAGAATTTAAAAACACACACGTTAAAGATACTGTGAGTCACGTTAGGGTTTGGTGGTTGATAGGGGCATGAAAACACCGAGCTTGTTGTCACTGTTGTTTAAAGCCCAGCCGACTGTGTAGAGCCATATCAGGGCTATAACCGCTTCAAAACATACAAAACCTCAACAGGAAAAAAAAAAAAAAGAGAAAAGAAAATCAAGTACACATATCAATGCATTCGCGCACATAATCTAAGGACACGCCCCTGGCATCGACCACTCTGTCCAATTTATCGCACAAGGGATTTAAAAAAACACACCTGAATACAAATTTAAGCATACCTAAGGACACCAAAACATGTATATAAAAACAGGCATAAATTACCTGAAATTGCTTCCGCAAATCTATCCTCCCTAGAGCCAAAAATGCACTTAAGTACATATACCCAATTATCAATCCTAAGAAAAGAAAAATGCACTTAGTACATGTACCCAATTATTAATCCTAAGAAAAAGTACGTAAGACTTTATCAAACACATACAGGTGAATGGACCAGCAAGGCAGAAAACGATAGGAAGAAATGACAGAAAGCAAAGGAACAAGGCAGAAACAAAGAGAGTGACAGAAAAGAGGAAATTTCTAGTACAGAATTTCCAGAAGGTGGGGATGCTATTTATACTGAAAGAGCCCCCGCATCCACACGGGGAAAACACCGATATTGCCCGCTGACCGAACATGGAGTAAGTAAGCCTACACACGCTGTGCGGCAACATACCTGGTGCGCAGTGTGAACGAAAACAACCACGCATACACGCATCCAAGGAAAAAAACAACAGCAACCCCAGAACGCTTTAAAAAAAAAAAAAAAACATAAAAAAATAAAACGATAACGAATAATGACGTTAAATGTGATACCACCAAGTTTCATACTTCTGTGTGACAGCGACAGTCCAGTGACTTTATCACGGTCTGTCGACGTCCTCACTTAATTAAATTAATGGCTTCTGTCTTTGTTGATGAATGGGAGAAGGAAGGATATTACAAGTACGTAATCATCCCTACCTACATGCCTTCAGATGCTAACGGCTTCCGTGTACGAGGAAGGCGTGCTGTGCTGCTACTGTTCCCCATCTCTCTCTCTCTCTCTCTCTCTCTGTCTGTCTCTCTCTCTCTGTGCATTATTTCTATACTGCTAGTACTAGTTTACAAAATATTTCCACCTAAATAGGCCCTAAACTTTCAGAGAGAGAGAGAGACAGAGAATGAATAACGAGTGAATGAATGAAATGAGTAAATGATTTTTATTTTTCAAAGGTAAGACGATTTGTGTGTGTGTGTGTGTGTGTGTGTGTGTGTGTGTGTGTGTGTGTGTGTGGTGTGTGTGTGTGTGTGTGTGCGTGCTGGTGCGTGTGTGTGTGTGTGTGTGTGTTTGCGAGAGAAAGCGAGAGAGAATGACAGAGAGAGAGAGAGGGAGAGACAGACATACAGAGAAAGAGAAAGAGAGGAGAGGGGGAGAGAGAGGGAGACAGACAGACAGACAGACAGAGAGAGAGAGAGAGGGGGTGGAGAGAGAGAGAGAGAGAGAGAGAGAGAGAAATAACAAAGAAAACTAGACCAAAAGCCAGAAAGACTGATTGGCTGACTAACCGACTTACAGATAGATAGACAGTTCGGCAGGCACAGATAGATAGACAGTTTGGCAGGCAGACTAATACATGTAGAATACACGCTACCTCTCAAGAACATAGCCCCAGCTGACAGCCAATAACGGCCCTTACATTTAACACCCTCTTTGCTCTCAGGAAAGCATTTTACCAACTAACTCGGCACTGTCATAAATGATCCCCAGCACAATCAGCTAAAATACTTGGTAACAGAACACCGCTCAACACCACGGCCGAATCTTGGCTCATCAAATCTTCCACGAAGTCTACACACACTTGACACTGCAATAGTTTATTGATGTACGAAAGAAATACGTTTAGACATGGTTTTCGACGACATGACTATTGCTGACACTTCTTAAATAAGCCACCTGTTCTGTTACTCCGTTAGCCATAACCAAAGATAGTACAGGAGAGAGAGAGAGAGAGATGGGGGAGAGAGACACAGAGAGAGAGAGATGGGAGAGAGAGAGAGACAAAGAGAGATGGGAGAGAGAGAGAGAAAGATAAAGAGAGAACGAGAGAGAGATGGGAGAGAGAGAGAGAGAGACAAAGAGAGATGGGAGAGAGAGAGAGAAAGATAAAGAGAGAACGAGAGAGAGATGGGAGAGAGAGAGAGACAAAGAGAGATGGAGAGAGAGAGAGACAAAGAGAGATGGGAGAGAGAGAGAGAAAGATAAAGAGAGAACGAGAGAGAGAGAGACAAAGAGAGATGGGAGAGAGAGAGAGAGACAAAGAGAGATGGGAGAGAGAGAGAGAAAAGAGAGGTGGGAGAGAGAGAGAGAGACAAAGAGAGATGGGAGAGAGAGAGAGAAAGATAAAGAGAGAACGAGAGAGAGAGAGACAAAGAGAGATGGGAGAGAGAGAGAGAGACAAAGAGAGATGGGAGAGAGAGAGACAAAGAGAGATGGGAGAGAGAGAGAGAAAGATAAAGAGAGAACGAGAGAGAGATGGGAGAGAGAGAGAAAGGCAGAAGAAAATGGAAAAACGTACCAACAACTGGAAAGACCAACTGGCTGACCGACCGACCTACAAAAGAGAGACAGAGAGGCGGAGGGGGCGGGAGGAGAAAGAACAACCAAAATCTCTAGCCATTCCAATAATCTCTTTTGTATAAAGAGTATCTCTTTTGT
>JAPXFY010000035.1:31061634-31121634 GCA_030674185.1 Monoplex corrugatus
AAATGAAGGCTTGGCCTGCAGAGATCAGCAGAAACAGAACAAAATTAAGGACGATTAATATACTGAAAGCGTAAAGTCTTCCTTTGAAATCTTGTCTTGTAACTGGCAGTGGAATACAGATACTTGTCTGGCTGTAAAACTCCCAGTGTGATGCCACTGGAAGTAAAGGCAACGTGGCAAGAGACCAACCAGTAAACCAGATCAGCAGACAAGCCATTATCGCTGATGTTCTCTCAAATCGCAAGGAGCTGAATGGAAAGCAAAGCACAATAAAACGATCCAGTGTGATAAGCCAGATGATCAGAGCTGATACTTCACTGGACAACAAGACAGAAAGCCAGCCAGCTTACAGGTCACACTGTTCTTCCATGTATCATCATGATGGAGATATCTACCACGAAACACTTCATCAGCCACTCCAATGACAGCAATGTAGACACCCATCAGAAAATCAGCCATAGTAAGGTTGGTGACAAATATACTAAACCCACTTGAAGAGGTTGTCTTCTTCGTACACAAACGTACGAAGAAACAGAAGACATTACCAGTCACTGACAGACAGCCAATCAGCCAGAGAAACCCTCGGTATATTTCTGATTCTAGTAAATCTTCACACGACGAAATTTCGTTTTGAGGAGAGTAACAAAACGCAGCGTCAAATTTCTCTGGAAGTATTTCTCTACAGCAGAATTTATAGTTGAATGTTGATACGACGTGTAGAAAGAACAGATTTTTAAAGACGTCAGGGGGAAATGTTTTTACAGGACTACCATCCATGTACAGTTCAGCCAAGCGTGGTGTGGGCTTGAAACCATTAGCGTTTATACTGTGAATGGTAGTAAAAGATATGTTAAGCTTTTTCAGGCGCATGAATTTCGACAAGACTTTGGTGTCAAAAACGGTTAGTGTAGTGTAAGACAAGTCTATCTCTGTTAGTGCTGTTTGCATGATATAAGATGAGTTATCAGTGTAAAGTGAGGTGAGGGGATTGTTGGACAGAGACAATATCTGTAGATTTTGTAAACTGACGAAATGAGCCATGTCTACATGCTGTAGTTTGTTGTCACTGAGATCAAGAATTCTTACATTGAACAGTTTAGTGTTAAAAAGATGGGTCAAAGAACAGTGAGCAAGAACCAGATGGATAAGATAGGCATTGTTGTTGACAGCAGACAGATTCATTCCTGAACCTGTGGCATCCAAAGAGCGCAGATCAGGGAAGAGTGATGCAGAGAAAGGCTGAAAACACAGAAAAGAGTGACCTTGACACAGACATTCCATTGGACAGGTCTCATCACATGACATTTCATCATCATGCATTGGACAATGAGGCCAGCCATCACACAGGTTGTCGACATGTACACATATTTTAGAAGCTCTACATCTGAAGAATCCTGAACACCTCACGTTCTCACATCCACCTTCATCCTCATGGTCAATACAGTCATACATTCCATTGCATCGTGTGTACACAGGCAGACAGTCATTAAACTTACCTGGACAACGATAATGGGTGTCAGGACAGGAATCGTTGGACTTCATTGGGGTTGATGTGAAAATCCTGATACCATCAAAATTGATAAGAGCAGGAGATGTGAAGTTTGGATAATCTTTCCGATCCGTTTGAAATTTATCACAGTCTTTTTCATCTGATCCATCTGGACACTGAAACAACCAGTCACACAAGTTGTCATAAGAAACACACTGACCGTTAGTGCAGGTAAACAGCTTGACACAAGGAGGATGTTTACAGAATGACTCATCACTGTCATCCTGACAGTCTGGTCTGAAGTCACATACCAGTGTGTATGACAGTGTGGTGACGTCATCATTACACGTAAACAAAGCTATGCCTGGATCTTCTGATTCACGTATACCATGCATATTTGACGAATTTGTGGTGAAACCACAAGGGTACGTGTGTCCCTTACCACATACATTAATAATGTGTGAACCACATAACAGAAAGTCATGTGTGACATGACCATCAGGACAGGTCATCAGAGATGGTTGTTGTGTGTGCAACAACAACTGTATACTGGGCAGTAAGATAGGTTTTGATTGTTGATGGTTCTCTTCCACCTTATTCTTATTGAATTCACAAACTGCGCCATAATATGAATTTGCACTACAATCATACATAAGATGTACGTCACTTAATATTATACACACTTTAACTTTAGTCATCATAACGCGTGCTGGTGGAATAGAATGAAAAACAACAGTTCTGTCTTGGTGAACAATATTGTGTCTGTACATGTTAGGTAAAGTTCTATCACCGATGTACATACCAGTTAAAACTCTTTCATAAAAAATGTTCTCTGCTTTTGTCAAATTTTTCACTGACATCATCCATTCAAGGCCACATTCAGGTACACCCAGTGTGCCCCCCATTGTACGACAGTAACGGCTGGCTCTTTTGTCAGCAGCTGTTCCTGAACTGTCAAATAGACGTAGAAACGTACTGCTGACATATCTGTAACAATGGTTGCAAAATGGTAATCCACCCTGACAGTCAGGACTGCTGAAGGGACAGTGTTCTGTTTCATCCTGTCCATCATTACACTCTGTCTTCAGGTTACAGTCCAGGTGGTGCTGAAAACTGGAATAATAATCCACCGAACAATTGAAAGGACCAAAGGGTAATTTCTGAGGTAACGAATTTTCATGATTAAAAGAAAACAGAAATTGAAAAGATTCTGTGTCTTTGCAATAATGAAAATACGCTAAATTGTACATCACTTCAATTTTTGTAATCCTGTACAGATCCACAGTGTTATAAAAACATGAGGAGGTGTGCAACAGTGTTGATGTGGGAAGTTCAGAACCTTTAACATACAGGCCAAGTGATATGTAACGAAACCCTTTTACACTGATCATGATAACATGTCCAACTGGCACAGATACACTTGTCTTAACAAAAGCCCATTGTTTGGAAGTAACACGTCCTTTGAGTGTGATGTAACCAGTTGACTCTGAGCTCATCACACAAAGCAAGTGTACGTGTGATTCGTTTTTTGAAATCATGTCACCTTAAACAACCAGTATAACAGAAATGGTAAACAAGTGAATGCATTAGAAAAAAAAAGCAAATGAAACAACAGACCAAAGGGATGAGCGATTAAACACAGTGAAAAAAGCCCAGACCACATGCCACAGGTATCACAAATGTATACAATCTTTTCATATTGCAGAGTTACTAGGTGTTTGTGAACCCATGTCAATAGTGAGATAACCATGGAGGGAAGAAGGTGAAAGCAAAGGAACAAAGAGAAGAGGAGAGTGACTAAGTGATTGAAAGAGAGAGAGAGAACTCAATCAATCAACTACCATTCTATCATTTAATTAGTCATATAAATCCGATCAGTTAAAATACTGAACCGTTTCTCTACCAGTTAAGTTAGTCACCTAATACAATTACTCATCTATAAACCAAACTAGTTAGCGAGTCACCGGACAATTTGATCAGTTTCATATAAATCATTTTCCCGATCAGTAATTAATCAGCAACTAATCAATGGATCAATCATTCAGTCAGTGCATCCATCAACGAATCAATGAATTAATCAAACAATCAGTTAAGCAGTCAATCAATGAATAATCAATTTACCAAATATTTGTAAATCAAGTATCAATAAACAATTCAATTTTTCAAAATTATCTTTACCCCCGCGTTTTTGTGCATAATTTACAGTCTGTACTCAGTTTATATCGAAATGACTACAAAAATGTAATGGAACAAGCGTTAAAAGTTTTACCATTTATTATAACTATATAGCATTGTATAATTACTTATGTAATACAGTAATATAGTACTGGTGATGACTTATTTTCGTTAGTTTATTCATTCATGATTTTTTTGCGCCTGTTGATGGCATGGAAAACAAATCTGGACACATTGTATCTATGATGAGAATTTTCTGCTTTGAGCAGTAGATAAATTGGCATTCTAGCTGAATCTTTGAGGAATTTTACTCTAATATCTGTATAAGTGGGACAGTCATATATAAGGTGATATTCATTTTCGATATGTGTTTTGCAAAAAGGGCATGCCCTTTTGTGAATACTCTCACTATAACGATGTGAATTGTTATTCTGCAGTAGTACATCAAATCTTAGTTGTGTGATTGCCACTCTGAAACAATATGTACCCATGTCAGAAATATATTTTTCTTTTTCAAAAATTGTTTTGAATAATCTATAGCACTCATATCTGTCACCATCTCTAATAATACTAGTGCATTCTTGGATAAACAGATCGACAAGTCTTTGTCTGAATGTGTTTAAAAATAGTTTTACATCCCCTACTCCCTGTTGTAGCCATACAATGTTGAAACCTGTATCACACAGGATTTTTCTTACTTCTGATGCCCAACAATCCTTTCCATTTCTATCTAATTCCAGAAGCATTTGGTAAGCTTTATGCGGAAATCTTTCGGCACTCATTTGTAGCAATTTAAACCAATATCTTAAGCATGCGACCACAGAGTTAACGAATAATGGATATCTTCCCAGATCAGCGTACACCATCTTGTTTGGTGTCTTAACAGGCACGCATAAAAATCTTTTGCACGCCATTATATGTACCTTTTCTATGTGTTCCATTCGTTTGAATCCCCATACTTCTGATGCGTACAACAGAATGGGTTGTACCTTTACGTCAAATATTTTAAAGAAAGTATCCATTGTCATTTCCTTGAATTTTTGGAGAACCCTATTTAGCTGTATGACAGCTTTCTTCCCCTTAGTTGCTAAATGTGCAGTACCTTTTTTGACACTTACCATTGTCGTGAAATTAAAAAACCTAAATAGCAATAATTATTCACCACTTCCAACTTATTTTCTTCATATGACCATTTTTCACGTTTTCCGAGGAACCCTCCGTTTCTAAACACCATGACCTTCGTTTTGTCAATATTTACTTTTAATTTCATGTTGTTACAACACGTACTTAAAACGTTCAGCTGATTCTGTAGACCATTTGGTGTAGTTGAGAAAAGTACCACATCATCTGCAAAGAGTAAAACAAATATTTCCAGCATCCCAGGTAGTAATTGGATGCCATGGTTTCCTTTGTCACCCATACAATTTGCTAACTGATTTATAAATATCGAAAACAATGTAGGACTCAAGACACAACCTTGTCTTACTCCAACCGGATATTGAAACATCTCTGAAAATTCTTCGTTAACTCGGATACATGACACCAATGACTTGTACATTGCCATTAATGATGCGAGAAATTTCCCTTTAACATCCTCATTTCTAATACAATGAAGGAGTTTATCATGTCTGACAGAATCGAAAGCCTTTTTAAATTCAACGAAAGCAACATATAATTTCATCCCTTTCTTGTGCATGCATTTCTGAATGATAGCATGTAATGTGAATATATGATCAACAGTTGAGTATCTATTACGAAAACCTGCCTGGCTCTCTGAGATCAAATTATTAGCTTCTAACCAGGTGTATAATCTCATGTTCAGTATTGTTGTGTAACATTTAGATATCATGCTTAATAAAGATATACCTCTATAATTATCTGCATTTTCAGGATCCCCTTTCTTGAAAATGGGGATGATAATGGCTTTGGACCACTCTTTTGGATATATCCCCGAGTCAATAATTATTTTAAACAGTTTTGTTAGAAAAGCTATGACATCTTTTCCCCCATTTGTTAACATTTCAGCTGAAACGCTGTCAATTCCGCTTGCTTTACCAGTCTTAAGTTTACCAACTGCTCGTTTAACCTCTTCTTCAGATATATCTCTATTTAGAGTATGCTCCCTTTCCTCAGATAGATCTACCTCAATATCACAATGTTCACCAACTTGTCCCCCATAATTTTGAAAAATACTCTTGAAGTGCTCGAACCAGACATTAATATCAATATCATTTGAGACTTTGTCTTTGTTTCCACAACCCATACTTCTCAGCAGTTTCCAGAACTGTGATGAATTAGTCAGTTCCATGGTTAGCGAATCTGCTTTCTGTTTCCTAAATGCTTGTCTCTTTGTCTTTAGTAAACGTCTGTACGTTTTCCTCTCTTCCACATATGAAATTCTATCTTCTTCCTTCCTAGTTTTCCTAAAATAATTTAGTTTACGCCTTGTTTCTTTTTTTGCTTGCTGACAGTCCTTGTCAAACCATTCTGATCTTTTGTTCCAGTTAACTTTATACGTTTTATACATACAGGCACTGGCATCTTTCGGACATTGTACAAAAGTATTCAAACCACTATCCACATCGCAATGTAGAGTATTTGTGGCCAAAGTAAGTCTGTCTTGAATATCACTGCTTTTCAAAGTTTTGTGGAACTCGGCTTCCAGTTCATGTTTCCAAATAAATTTCTCACAAACCTCGTTTTTGGGTTGACTTGTTTTACCATGACCAGCCTCAACGATATCATTTTTAATTTCAACCATCATAACAACTGGTAGGTGATCAGAATCCATCATGTTCTCAACAACAATTGATTTGATGTGTATAGATGAAAACAAATCAATGGAAGTAATGAAATAGTCTACTGTGCTAGTCCCAGAGGACGGAATATATTGTGCATCCATCGTGAAAATCCGTTTCACGCAGTCCGTTTAAAATCATACATTCAAACATATTACATAACTCAATCAGCTGACAACCAAATTTATTTGTGTTTTTGTCCTGTGAAATTCTAGGAAACTAACGTAATTTATTTGCAGTATTTACACGCAAAGCACATTTAGATTCCGATGGCGGTGTTGTGTTCTGATTCCAAATATAACTGTCGTCGCCTGTGGCAGATCGTACAGGTCTACCTGATATTGTGGCCCGGCCGATATCCTATCTGTTAGTACCTGAGGCCTCGCTCACACTGGGTTTGATTTTAGAAGATTGGGACCTGCTTCTTGTTTTTGGCAGATCTTTAGCCTGCGTTTTCTTAAACGAATCAGTAATTTTGCTCTGACTGCTAGACCTTGGTGGAGCATGGCTACTGCTCTTACCATCTATCCATGTGTGGGAGGCAGCACGTCTAGGTCGCAGAGCATGGGTGACAGGTGTCTGTATGCTCTGATTTGTGTCTAGATCATCAGAATCTAGAACTAGATTGTCAGCATGCGAGTCTGACAAGCTTTTGGCGTTCGCGTTTTGTGTTATCGTGTGTGTATCATTTAATGCTTGATCTGAGGTGTGTTGCCACAACGTTAGTGTGATCAGCTGACTTTGTTCTCACACTGAGCACAGTGACCTCATCGGCACTCACATTCTCAGTATTAATTTTACCCAAATCTTTGGTCGCTTCACACACATCTTCAGCTAGGACCTCACCCATATTTTCCATTTCCGCACCACTGATACAGGTGTCTTTGTCACTGACATCGGTGTGATCGTCACTTTGATCACTATGCTGGATTTCATGAACGTCACTGTTTGTGTCATGGCTGACTACCTCACAAGGGTCATCATGTGGGGGGGGGGGGGCACTGAGTCCATGCTTTTGCAAATGTCATAAGTACATGGGCCATCACATGCGGAAGGGGCCACTAGGTCTTTCCTGCTTCGTTTAACGTGAGGACAAGAGTCATCATTTGGGGAAGGGATCACCGAGTCTATCCTGCTACATCTGTCCTGAGCACAGGTGTCGTGGCGTGGGGAAGGGGCAACTGTCTACTCTATATCCCGCTGATGTCCATACATCCGTTTGGCACTGACTCTGTTTGATTTAGATGGAACTGAATGATCCTTGGCAGTGTTTTCTTTCAGGAAGACAAACCCTCTGTGTTTTGATGCTGGTCGTCTGGTCACTTCGCTATATGAGTATGGACCAGGGACTAGTGGTCTGGAATTACTCCTGTCACGATCCAGGCGTTCAGAGCTTTTATGAGTTCTTCCTCTAGTCTCCTCTGTGTGCGCCCTGACGACGTGGACAGCTCCTACATCAGCATGATCTCTGCTGGATCTGTGCGGATTCCTGGTGGTCTCATAGTGGTATTGTTGGTCTTTTGTGTAAGATTGTCCTGTCTCCCAGTGGTCCAGGTTGTCTTCATGCATAGAAACTGTGTGACGCCTTATGCTCTGGTTTCTGTGGTGACGTCCAAATTTGTTCTTTGAAGAATATCTGTGGAGAAGATGTTCATTTCTTTTGCCATCATGCACAGATTGTCTGTTGTCCTAAACATGTGGCCAATGTTCGTCAAAGTGGGGGGAACTGAAGGGTAGTCATGACCGTTATCATAGTCGTAATATGATTGTTGTCTGTCCCTCACACGCAGTTTTCCGTTGTAAATGTATGCGATTTTACCACGCCCACGATGGAACTCGACCATTTGCCTCTGCCGCGAGGTGAGGTCAGACACTACCTTGATCCCGCTTTCCCTGAGGTTGTCTCTCAGTTCTTTGTTTCCTAAAACAGCCATTTTGTCCGTCCACCGGCAGAACTGAACTAAAATGGGACAGAGATTGCTACCAGAGGTACGAGGTTTTCCAAGTCTGACAGCACTTGCAATGTCTTCTTGATGCCAATTTGGTTTGGTTGCATGGTTACTCAAGATGTCTGTGATTATCTCAGTAGTAGCGTAACTGTCCTCCCAAGAATACTCTTCCACATTGATGAACAAAACGTTGCACCTCTTGACATCTTGCTCCGTGGACTCTAGCTTTCTTTCCAGATTATCCATTCTGTCCGTGATTGTTGTGTTGAATTCTCTGAGGTCATCAATTTCTTCTTTATTTGTTTGGACACATTCCTTTAGTTTACGAACATCCTCAAAGAACTATGAAAAGTTAGCCTCTAAAGCACTGAACTTGTCGTCCACGAATCTCTTGATTGTGGCTGCATGCGAATGAAGCCCTTGCTGGATTTGTGTAAATCTCCAATCTATCAGCTTCATTATACTGGCATCTGGTGTTGTATACCCGTGTTGAGCCATGATCGATGTCTACACCAAGGACTTTTACGAACGCCGGGAAAAAACAACAACAGTGAAACCGAGAGAGAGAGAGAGAGTGTGTGTGTGTGTGTAAGAAAGACAGAGACAGAGACAAAGAGACAGAGAGAGACAGACACAGAAAGAGACAGAGACAGAGACTTAAAGACAGAGAGAGAGAGAGAGGAAATTGGAGAGTCAGAATTCTTAAAATACAAATCAAGAGAAAGAAAGAATCATGACAAACCCTGCTAATTCAGGGATTTGTTTCAAGGGGGGTACAGGTCATGGTAAAATCACAAAATCCGTTCTTGGTTAAACATCCAGATGATAATTGTATCAATGAAAGAGAACCACAGCCCCCATCAGAAATATTCCACTGTCTTTCTTAGATGATGAACTCTTACGAGTTGTTAAGAAGTTAGGTATTGTCGTGCTTTCCAAACTGATAGTAGAAAGAGGCCATGATGAGAAAGGCAAGCTGACATACTGGAAAACAGGTCGGAGATTTACATACATTGACGTACCATCTGACCCCCTCCCAGAGACAGTGCCAATAGGCCCCTATGAAGCATTCCTGTAACACAGGAAACAGAAGACAGTCCTTCAGCTACAGAAAGCAGAGTGTCATCATTGTCTACAGAAAGACCGCAAGACAACGACTACGTGAATGCAAAAATACATCAAATGCAAACAGTGTGTGGAGGACGGGCATAAGGCGGAGACCCACGCCACAAACTGGTAGCTGAAAGTGCACAAGATAACACAGAAAGAAACCACTCCAAATGTCATGGAACAGACATACAACAGTGAACAGACAGATAATAGCCAAGACAGTAGTCAGGCACAAAACAAACAAAATATTACCAAAAGTAACAAACAGAAGAAAACTGCCATCAAGGGAAAGGCAAAATGTCAACAAACGACAATGGCTACCTACAGACGGGACAGGTCAGAGTGTTGACCAAACGTCCCTGATACAAAGGGTTCTCCCCACCACAGGCAGACAAACAAGCAACACTAACAGACCGACATGAAACAAAGTGATGAAGAGGACAAAAGCCTCTTTCGTCTCCCTGGTGAACAGTGGCTATGACCCCATCCCCCATGCACCCTTCCTATGTCTTAAAATGGATGATGTTTGCTTTAAGTGTGTGATTTAAGCATGTTGGATAGGATTCTGCAATATGCGTGTTTTAATGAATGAAATACACATTGGCTCTTTGAATGCCAGAGTGCTAACAAAAAACAAACAAACAAACAAACAAAAAAACTAATTCAAACGTCAGTCACTATTCAATTATCTAAAAACACAAAAGTTGGACATAATCTGTATTCAGGAATCACACATCACAAAAAAAGATTATTTTATTTGGTAAAAGCAATTGGGAGGTAGAGTTATATTTCAACAGGGCACAGATCATAGTAGAGGCGAGTTAATTCTGGTATCTTACCATTTTATTGGAGAAATATCAATCGAGAAATGTCAGGACAGAATGTTAGTGGTCTCAGTACAATCAGTGTTGACAAATTTTGAATGTAAATTATACGCAACAAACGACATGGTACAGAAACTAAGCTTCTTATAAAAGATATGAAAACATGCTCTGGACATACACGGGAAAAGATTTGTTGATTCTAGGCGATTTTGATTCTGTGATAAACAATAAACTCGACATTGTGTCAGGGCATTCACGTAATAAAATTAATGTGAAAAATTTAAAGAAACCTTGAGATATCTTTGTGTGAGCGATGTATGGCAATTATTTCATGATCATAAAAAATATTTTTCACTTGGTATTACTGCACTGCAATCCTTTTGTTGCAAGAAGACTACATTATTGCTTTATCAATGAAGATGTATTAAAAATGTGTATCATGTAAACTATTCTGTGCCTAACACTTGACCATAACGCTTTGTAATTGAACGCAATAATGCCGACTTTGAAAGAGGTCCAGGTTTAATAATACATTTTTAGATGATACTGATTTTCTAAGTAGAATGAATACTCTAGTGATTGAACTACAGAACGAGAAGGAGATGGGAACAGGGAATCACAACACTGATCAGAGGGAATGTATGAAATTAGAATTAGAGATTTCTGTATGGGATATGGAAAATGCAGAGCATGCAGAGGAAAAAATCTTTTTCTTACCTTACATGCTCAATTCAGACAACTACAAAAAGAAGTAATTAGCAACAGCAAAAATAAAGCTAAACATGACGAAATGATGAAAGTTAAGCACCAATTGGAAATTCTTTCTCTTGACAAAGCCACAGGGGCACATATAAAAACAAGAGTGAAATGGATTGAACAGGGAGAAAAACCCCCAGATATTTTTGAAACCTTGAAAAGTCAAGGGGTAACCAGAACATTATGACAAAGATAAAAAACAATAACAAAGACATCATTACCAACCAAAAAGATGTTTTTAATGAAATTGTTAAGTACTGTAAAATTTGTATAATCAGTCTACAGAGTCAGAAAACGTCTGTCAAGATTAAGATAACTTTACAAGAAGAGAAACTCACACAAAACTAGAGGAAGATGATGTGCATGATGTGAAGGTCTGATTACAACAGAACAAGCAACCAGTGCTATTACATCAATGAACAATGGTACATCACCAGGCAGTGATGGCCTTACAATAGAATCCATGAATTTTTTTTCTGGATTAAACTTCTAACTGTGGTGGTTTCATCCTTTAATGGATCTTAAAGAAACAATGTCTTATAGCCCAAAACAAGGAATTATCACTTTGATACATAAAGGAAAATAAATAGAGTGACAATTTAGATAACTGGAGACCAGTTACATTTACAAACACAGAACAAGATCCTTGCTAAGGACTTGGCACGCATATTGTGTAAAGTAATTGGCAAGTTGATAAATGGTGACCAAGTTAGCTATCTTAAAGGCAGAAACCTGCAACAATAATGGGAAATCCAAAACAAGTGTGACTGCCCGCGTTCAAGCAAACATGAACCAGAAAAACACGAAAATAGAACCAGAACGGGTATTTAATACAACCAGACAAGACAGCCGCAAATTTTCGGCCAACTGGCCTTTGTCAAAGGTAAACGTAAGATCAAAAACGAATTAACACCAAATACAAAAATTAGGAGAAGAAGACTACACTTCCCTGCTGCTTCGTCCAGTGGGAGAAAAGAACTAAACAATTATAAGAAAGATTGATGATGTCATCGAATATTTCAATAACACAGGCAATTCCGGATACATGATCGCTTTAGACTACAAAAAGGCATTTGACTCTATATCAAAAAGAAACTTTATTCTTCAGACTTTCAAAATATTTGGTTTTGGTCAGCAATTTACAAGAGGCATTAAAACATTGGGATCTGATGTGTTGGCAGCATTAATCGTGGTGGATGGATATCTTAACCCTTTTCTATAAACTACGGAATCAGACAAGGGTGCCCCTTCTCACCACAGTCTTTTACATTAGCAATAGAAATACTAGCATTAAAATTAGAAATAGTAACATACATGGAAAAACAGTCGAATCAAAACATTAAATAAGCATGGAAATAAAGAGGTCAGAGGTCTCAATCATCATTTGAAGTCTGCATTAAGGTACAGCTTTGAAGCCAGTCTGTTTTGATGCTCTGTATGGTAACACACATCATTATCATCATGTACCATGTTGCATGGCACTGGCTATCATGGCCCTCTATATAAATTGTCCCTTGTCACTGTAAGTACATCCCCCACCTCTCTGTCCTCAGCAAGTCCATCTAATATTTTCTCCCTGGGTCTACCTGGTGCTCTTTTCCCCTCCAGCTTTCCTGTTGTGATTAGTTGCTCTAATTCAACTTGCCTCATAAAATGTCTACTAAATGTTGCTGCCTTTTCCTCATCTTCTTTATTAATGTTCTTCTTGTGTCTACCTCCTTCAAGACTGTCTAGTTGGTTTTATTTGCTGTCCATGTAACCCTCAGCATTCTTCTTAGAAACCACATTTCAGTTGCCTCAATCTTAATCCGCCTCACACCGTACAACAGTATCGGTTTTATATAACATTCAAGAACTCTTGCTGGTGTTAATTGATAGGCATTTATTGGTAAGAACGCTTCTCATTTTCTTGAATGCTGTTTTAGTTTGGCGGATTCTGCTGGCTATTTCTGATGTACATCTGCTGTCTGGTGAGATGACCGTTCCCAGACATTCAAACTTATCAACCTGTCTCAATGTTGTGCCATTTGCCGGTATTTTACATGAGGGGATTTCGTGTTTTTTATTGATTACCATGATTTCAGTCTCCTTGCTATTTAGCTCCAGCCTTTATATTTGCTTTATATATCTATTGTATTCACAAGATTTTGTAAGTCTTTTTTTTTTTTCATTTTCTGCAGTTAGCACGGTGTCGTCTGCGTAAAGAAGATGTTTATCACTTTTCCTCCAACCTTGCATTGAACCTTGGCTGTCTGTAATACTTCATACAAGTTGTCAATTTCTTCCTGAGTACATGCTGCGGTAACACTACTCTAAGTAATTCCAGACTTTTTATATGGCATCTCTGAAGAATTTTGGCCTCTGCACTTGAACACATATCGTGAACACGTCAATGATCCCCAGCTCAGTTGGTTTGAGCATCGGATTCACATGCTAATGGCTGTGGGTTCGAATCCCAGGGTGCGTTGTATAGGATTAGATAAGTCCCCCTTCCCCACTTCCCTGGGATGGTTATCCCCGTCAGCCATATACCTGAGGTGGGTATCGACGTAAAAACTGAACCAAATCAAATGAAATGATCCCATTCATGTGTTTGATGGGGATAGGATCTGATACACGTGTTTTCTGACAGACTGGTCGTTTTAACGCTCTTTCAGGAGACAAATATCAAGTTGATCATTTGATCCATTTCTATTTTGCATCCCTCTGAAATTACATTTTCATGTTTTCAAAAGACTTTTTAATTGCTGTCTTAAGGTTAACATAGCCAACAACGGTCTGATGGAGGCAACAATTCCACTCGAGCTCTTTCTGAAAGGAAACTGAATAAGTAGAAGATATGATGTTTACCATCACTTGATGTATGTCCACCATACTGAGAAAACAATGTCAAAAAATCTGTCATTACTGACCATGTCTCCAGGATAGACACACAAAAACACACACTTACATACACACACTTACAACACACACACACACAATACAAACACACACCACACACTACACACACACTACACACACACACACACACACACACACACACACACACACACACACACACACACACACACACACACACACACACACAACACATGCACAAACACGTACAAACTTGCACACAGAGGCACGCACACGCGCACACAGCCACAAACGTTCATGAATATTTTTCAGCTCTGTCCATCAACATGAAATATTATCCTTGAAATTGAAGGATAAATTATAAGCGCAGGTGTGCTCTGTGGACCAGAATAAGAATGCATATTGGTTGATTAAGCAAACTATTTGATTAAGTCAGTGTTTTCACTGACAAGGAAAGTCGTGATTTCAGCATGTGTAACACCTTCTCTTCTTGTGCCTGTTGTCGTCGTTGAGTTACAACAGTCCACATGTACAGCAGTGGCTGAATGCAGAGTTGAATGGTAACATGTAAACAACCATGGCCACGTAGACTTGTCTGATACAGCAATACCACACAGAGTCATCACACTGGTCAGGCCAAATGACAACCAGCAAATGGAGCTTGTCACAGCCATTTTTATTATCAGGTTTGCTGTAGAATAAAGTGATCTCTTGGTAGGATCCACAACGACTTGGTATTGTGCTATTCTATTATGAATAATGATATTGCCAGCAACAACTAATATGCAAGATATAAAGTTAAATATCACAGTAACCGTGAACCATCTGAACTGTTGATTACAACTGTAACAATCAAACAATGCCAGATGACAAGACCAGACTGACCATCAAGGCCCCAGTGTGACAGTCCAGGAATAAAAGGAACCACTGCCAACACATTGCAACAAACAAAGTTACGACACAAGCTGCAGCTGTTGAACGTCGACTGAATCTCCTTCTGGTCAAAGGGAAACAAAGGATGATGGCGTGATCTAATGTGATAAACAACATGATTAGAACTGACACCTCACTGGACAGAATGGACAGAAAAGAAGCTGTCTTGCAAGTCATACTCTTGGTCCAAGTATTTTCATTGTAAATATAATTACCGTGAAACACTCGATTGGCCACTGTAACAATACCTGTTTGAGTCCCCATCATCACATTAGCGATCTGGAAGTGGAAAAGAAACAAATTACAATTCCCTGTGAATATTTTCTTTAAAACTAATTGAATTATGAAGCAAACAGCATTACCTAAAATGGCAATTATACTAACCAGCCAACAGAAAATCCTGGAAGCATCAGTCGGTAACAAGTGTTTACATGAAGAAAACACAGGCTCTGGTGACAAGCACTTCATTTTATTTGACTGTTTCACAACTGATTTCTCACAACAGAGTCTAAAGTTAGATGACAAGATATTTTTTAAATATTTCAATCCTGACAATGCATCAAAATGAAAACTAGTAATTGGATTACCTTCAATGTCTAATTCAGTCAGTTGTGGTACCATTTCAACACCTTTTGATTCAATTGTTTCAATGGCAGAAAGAGACAGATTTAAATTTGTAAGCCTAGGTAAGTACATGAACAATGCATTGGCAAAGTTTTCTAAACGTGTTTTTGATAAGTCGATTTTTTTCAGAGCATAATGTATATTGAATGGTTTACTCGTCAATGAAATTAATGGGTTGTTTGCTAAAACTATAGCCTTTAAATTTGATAGCCCAATAAACACATTCATATTAACATGTTTTAATTGGTTTCCAGTCAAATCAAGAAAACGCAAATTTAAAAGCCTGACACTGTGTATATAAAATATGGAAGAACGTGACAGACTAAGATGAATGAGATGTGTGTTGGTACTGAAATTAGCCAGTGTCATTCCTGAGCCTTTGGCATCAATATAACGTAATTCAGGAAATATAGCAGCAGAGAAAGGTTGAGGGCAAAGGAACGAATGACCTTGACACCAACAGCCTTCAGGACAGGTCATGTCACAAAACCATTCATCGTCACGCTGTGGACACTGACCCCAGCCATCACAGAGATGAATCACCATGGACACAGACTCTGGAACTTCGACATCTGTAGAAACCAGGACATGCCATAGCGTCACAGTCTTGTTCATCCTCTCCATAAATACAGTCAGAATATCCATTGCATCGAGTGTAGACAGGAAGACAGTACATCATATCTTCTGTACAACTGTAATGAGTGTCTTGACATGACTCGTCAGATTTCATCACTTGTTGAATAAAGTAGCCTGCGCCATCCAGGTTGATGAAAAGTCGCTGACCTCTGTCTGCCTCTCTATGGAAAAAGAAGCGTTCTAAGCACAACAAACACCTGATTTCATCAGAATTGTCTAGACAATCAGACTGTCCATTAAAATGTTGGTTGTGCCACACACACTGACCATTAGAGCACAGAAAACCATTACAATCAGGATGTTCACAAAATGACTCATCACTGTTATCTGGACAGTCCTGTCTGAAGTCACACAGCAGAGTGTAAGGCAGTGTTGTAGTATCATCATCACATGTGAACATGGAAATGGTGTATTGAGCACTTTTTCTATGAAGACCCAATGCGTAATTCTTTGCATTCATGCCCAAGAATACACAATGCTGTGGATATGTAGTCTCTCTACAGTGACTGCTTGAATCACACAACAAAAATGAGTGTGTCACATGACCATCTAGGCAAGCAAACAAGTTCTGTTGTGTTTGTGTCAAGGTGGATGGTGGTGGGTGTACGTAAGGGAACTCAACTGTTTGGACAGGAGTTATACTTTCTGACAGCACTGGTGTTTCACACACCAGTTGTATGGGTGAACATGTGCGCATTTTGTCACTATGTCCTAGTTCATGTTTCTGACAGACAAAACTGACATCTCCTTTGATGGGCTGTATCTGTTTTCACGCTTGAAGTGATTTATGTTGTAAATCAAGGAGTTGTTTGACCATTTACGAAACATGATGTACATGAAAGGTACAGAATTCCAACCTGAAACACCGCCTGTAAAAGTACAAAAATTGTATCTATTTTTAAAGAAACGCAGAAAGTCTTTTTGTTCTTCTCTTGTTTTTATTGAAGATAGTTTCCCACCCATTTTCATACACGTAAGTGACGCTTCTTGATGACGCAAAGCTCTACTTATTACAGCATAATGGAAACACTTGTTACGTGAAGCCACCAAACCCTGACAATCAGGACTGCTGAAAGAGCAGTGTTCTGTTTCATCTTGTCCATCGTTACATTGTCTCTTGAAGTTACAGTCCAGGTGGTGCTGAAATCTGGAGTAGATATTTACAGAACAGTTGAACAGACCACCGGGCAACTTTTCAGGTTGATCATGTTCAGAATGAAAAGAAAATATTATTTTTATTTTCTGTCCAAAAATATATCTTTTTAGTCGAACACGAACATGAATCTGAAGACTCGATGTTGGGAACACAGATGTGTTATCTTCATTTTGCACTCGTACAATTTTCTGGCGGCCTGTGTTCGGGTCTCTGTAGATGAGCTCTAAATAAAGGCGTTTCTGGTCATTTTCACGGCTTCTCTGAAAACTAATCATGATGACATATCCAAGAGGGGCTTTTAATTCTTCATAAATATCAATATCTGGTGAATTCCTACATTCCCTGTCAGGCAGTACCATGTACCCAGATTGTGCTGAAGTATAGACCATGAAAAAACTATAATTCCTAATTATCTTTATTTTGATTTCAACTGGAGGAAAGTGTTGATAAAAAAAAATCAGTTGTTTTGTATATGAGTCAAATACAATTTCCTCAGGTGAATGAATACTGCATGTTATACTAAAGAAAGCACTGAATAGGTGACTAGTGTACACATGTACCTGCCATGGACTGGACTCACACCAATATGCTAATCTATGGATATGTACACGTGCAAACATACCCAGTGGCACTTGTATCTTTACATAACAGTAAGGAGTAGAATGACCACATATCCCATATACTACACCATGATGTTGTGCAAACTTTACAAAATAATTCATGCAGTGTGATACATTTTTATGTACGACTGTGACGTTTGCTTTGTCATAAAAATGTTCCACTCCTGGACAAATGTCGCTAATATTTAGCAGACTGAGAGAGTTCTTGGTGTGATTATTGTCAATGGACATTTGGTGTGTAGTGGTCAGAGCTTTGACCCAAACAGTGCACAACAATAAATCCAATATTGGTACAAGTGGCTGTCTATCTACGCCACAATTTCTGCAATATCTGGAAGTTCTTACAAGAGCCATAGGAAATCTTGAAAGTAAGACTCACCCAGTCTCTCTGTTTAATGCTGTCTTCTGTCTGTAACAGACACAATGTTTTTAGCATTTTTTACTTTAGATGTAAACTGTAAAAGACTGTTGGCCTTATATCACAGAATGATGATGTGAAAGTATCAAACCGGTACACATTAGGCATGACAATCTGGTTAAATTAAAAGTGAGGTTATGATCTAACAGTTATCCTGTCTGTGATGATAACAATGTGGTAATGATTATAATGATTATTATTATTATCATAATATAACATCAGAACAATAATGATAATAATAATAAGATAATAACAGTGACAATAATAACAGCAACTACAATGATGGTAATGATGATAACAACAACAACAACAAGGACAAGGACAATAATAATAATAATAGTAATAATAATAATAACAATAATAATAATAATAATAACAATAACAACAATAATAATAATAATATATAATGATAATGAAGACAATAATAATAAGAATGAAAAACAACAACAAATCACTAATAATATTAATGATAATAACAATGGTGACGGTGGTGATGATGATGATGATGATGATGTGTGTGTGTGTGTGTTCATTTGTTTGCATGTTTGTGAGCGTGTGTGTGTGTGTGTGTGTTTGTGTTCGTTCGTTCTTTAATTTAACGTCTTTTCACTATAAGTGATATTAGACGGGGGAGGGGGGGAGGGGAAATTATTAAAAAAAAATAAATATAAAAAAGTGAACAAAATAAAATGTAGAACGATAGTTGGACGGGTTGGATTTGGGCAGAGGGAAGACAGAGGAAAAAGACATTAGCAGGTGGGGGAACAGTAAAATGGAACGAGAACTTAACACTAACAATTAACTTCAATAACGTGAAGGGAAATTGTAACACTAAAATACAAACCGAATAAAGTTAAAGTAATGCATTAACAGGACTGTGAACTAATGATTCTGAAATTCTAACTAACAACGTTTGATCTGATGTAATTTTCTGGAAATGATTTTCAGAATACTTTTCTTGAGTAAACATTTTCGGTAAAAAAGAACGTAGCATTTTGCAGTAGAATAAACAGTGAAACAGTGTGAACTGTTCGCCGCAAATACACTTGACATTTTTACAATATTTTGTTCTCAATGCGTTTAGCTGAATACGAAAACAAACAGCAACAATCGATCTCAAATGATACATAGAAGAATACTGCAATTTTTTACATACATTTTGAACGGTAAGTTTTATCATTTGTTGTGACACAAACTGTTCATCTGAATGTTCAAGAAATCGAGTCCATGAGGCTGATTCGAGCAAGTTGCAAGCTTCTTTTACGGAGGTATGAACATGTAATTCTATAGCATTATCAGCATTCTGGGCGCCTTGCTTAGCTGCTCTGTCAACTACTTCGTTGCCGTGAAGACCAACATGAGAAGGCACCCAGCATAAACTGATATCTGTACCTTTGACCCTTAAACGATGTATAAGATGATTTGCCTCAGTAATTAAATCAGGTCTTGTGTCGGCATTAAAAGACCGTAAGGCATATAATACAGATTTTGAGTCAACAAAGAGAACTACTTTGAAAGACATGGTTTTAAGATTTACTAGATAATGCAATGCTTGATTAATAGCGACTAATTCCGCTGTAAAGATCGATAAGTTTGCCCCAACGAAAAATGACTTTTTTATCTTAAATTTTGGAACATAAAAAGCTGCTCCAGCACATTTATTTTCTAAGACTGATCCATCGGTAAAAATGTGAAGGTGGGTACGGTATTTTTCATCGATGTGTTCTCTTGCTGTGGATATCGAAATGTTGACGTTTTCAGATTTCTTAGCGTCTGTATAATCAATATCAAAAGAGGCTTTTTGCATTTCACATGTAGGGATAGGCGTTGTTGATGGTGTCTCAGCTATTTCATCCATATTTATGTTAGACTGTTTGACCAAGTCAGATATGTAAGTTGAAACAGTCATTTGTGATGAAATGCTTTTTGCTCGCTTTGGAAAGTCAACATCAGACCTGATTTTAATTTCCTTACTCACAAAATTGTCCGTTTGTGAAGTAGTTCTAACTGCAAATTTTGCTGTCGCTAGCTCACGATAGTTGTTCAGAGGCAGAATTCCAGCAACTTTGTACGTTTCCAGATTAGAGGCATGAGTAGGGACACCTAGAGCAATTTTAATACTTTTGCAGTCTAAGCTTTGTATCTTCTTTAATAAATATTTTGGTGCACTGAAAAACACTTCTTGCGCATAGGATAATTTAGATCGTACAAGTGCTGTTGACAGATGAATTAGTATGTTCGTATCCATTCCCCAAGGTAATCGGCTTATTATCTTTAGAAAATTTAGGGCTTTTCTTGCTTTTGTTGAAATATAATCAAAATGGACATTCCAGTTTAATTTCGATGTCATAAAGACTCCCAGAAATTTTACAACCTGTTTGTAATGTAACACTTCACCAAGCAATCTGAAAGTAGGCAAGTTACTTAAAGTACCACCAGAATTAAATAGCATCATGTTAGTTTTTTCCGCTGACAACGACAGACCATTTTCTAACATATAGTTTCCAAGATTATCAAGATCAGATTGATACAATTTCCTAATGTAATTCTGTGCTCTCTGTGGAGTTGTCTTTTTTAAAGTAATATTCATCCAAATACATATATCATCAGCATACTGTGCCAAAACAACACGATTTGAGAGTGCTTTAGGAAGATCCTGTATAAGGATATTAAATAAAAGCGGTGCTATCACTGAACCTTGTGGAATTCCCATATCAAGATGTCGTGAAGTAGAATAACTAGTTCCCACTCTTGCCTGAATAGTTCTATTGGCTAAAAAAGACTTAATGTAATCATACATATTGCCAGATAAACCAATAGATTTCAGCTTGTACAATAAACGCGTATGCCAAACTTGATCGTAAGCTTTTTTCACATCAAAAAATGTAGCTAAAAGACTTTTTCTGCGGGCAAACTCTTTCTTGATGTGAGTGGTAAGTTTAACCAGGTGCTCAACTGTAGATCTCCCTTTTCTAAAACCAGCCTGATTTACTGGAATAACGTTATTTTTATCACAGTAATGTACAAGTCTGGTTAATACCAATTTTTCCAATAGTTTGCTCGTATGGGACGTTAAAGCAATAGGTCTGTAACTGTTTTTATTGTTTTTAGGCTTTCCTGCTTTTAATACTGGTATAACAACAGACGTTTGCCATAATTGTGGTATAGTTCCACCAGCCCAGCATTTCTGAAAAAATTTGTGTAAAAAAATAATATAGTTTTCTGGAAGATGTTTAATCATTTCAGTTGAAACTGCATCAACACCTACCGAACTCCTTTTGTTGCGCAGAGACAAGATAGTGTTTTTTAACTCTTCTAAGGTGATTGGAGAATTAAACCAGAGATCATTTTGAGGTATTGGATCAGTGTAGATAGGGTTGTTAGCTGCCATTTCCCTGTAGTGTTTGCAGGTAGGAGTCAAACCATCTACTTTACTATTTTGGGCAAAAAGTTCCACAAAAGTTTCAGCTTTGTCCATGTCGGAAAGAAATTTGTGACTTGTATCAATCATTATTGGACACCTAGGTAAGTTGGCTCCATTTTTCATTTGATTCATTTTTGTCCATACTTTATGGAAATCCTTGAAATCTGAAATTTCTTTTGTGCAGTATGATGCCCAGTAATTTTTCTTTGCTTCAGCGATGATTTTATTACACTGGGTGTTAGCTTTTTTCATTTCCATATGATCTTCAGGTTTCCTGCTTTTGATGTAGATTTTGTATTTCTCTTTTTTATACTGAACTGCTTGCTCACATACCTCCGTCCACCAAACATTACCCAAACGGTTATTAGACTTAAAAGTTTTGAGTTTCGGGATGGAAAGGTCTGCAGCAGCTAGAACTGACTCCTGGAATTTAGAAAACATAACGTCTACATTTTCACTGTCATAATGTGTGAAATCTCGATTAGAAAGAACAGTCTGAAACAAGGACCAATCAGCGCGTGTATAATTATATTTTGGTATAATATCAGGAATGCTGTCTTTCATCCTGATGTTTTCGTTAGTTAGTGTTATGAGGATAGGTAAGTGATCACTTCCTAAAGTATCTCTGTGAGTGTCCCAGGTACAGCAGGGTACTAATTCTGGTGAGATTAAAGACAGATCGATGGCTGTTGCCCGATGTTTGGAAATATCAGGAATTCTAGTGACACTCCCATCATTCAAAAGGTAAAGCGAACTGTCAACTATATTTTCTACTAAACGATTGCTTGTCACAGTACAGCAATCTTTTTCCCAAAACGGGGAGTGGGAATTAAAGTCTCCACCTATTAGCCATTTACCGTGCAGCAGATCCGGAATCGTGCGCAGCCATTCTGTGTTGTGGTCATTTGGACCTGTTGGCAGGTAGACTGACAAAACGTTCAGGATAAAAGAATTACTGAATTGTACTGTTGCGGCACAAGCGTGTAAGTCTTCAGTTGACGTTAAAACTGGGGAAGTAAATATGTGATATTGTAACTCTTTAAGTATGTATATCGCAGTGGCTACTTTCTTCCCGGGATTCCCATAGGCATACACTGGTGGATAATAGTAATTTTGGAAATTGGGAAGTTTGGTTGGTATAACATTAAGCATTGGTGTGTTTGTGTCTGTGTGTGTGTGTGTGTGTGAGTGAGTGTGTGGTATATGTGTGTGTGTGGTATGTGTGTGTGTGTGTGTTCATTTGTTTGCATGTTTGTGAGTGTGTGTGTGTGTGTGTGTGTGTGTGTGTGTGTGTGTGTGTGTGTGTGTGTGTGTGTGTGTGTGTGTGTGTGTGTGTGTGTGTGTTGTGGTCGCAATCCACTGATTGGATTTAATGGGATACTGGCCGTGTACATGTCGCAATGTACTGATTGGATTTAATGGTGATACTGGCCATGTACATGTCGCAATGTACTGATTGGATTTCATGGTGATACTGACCGTGTACACGTCGCAATGTACTGATTGGATTTCATGGTGATACTGGCCATGTATATGTCGCAATGTACTGATTGGATTTCATGGTGATACTGACCGTGTACATGTCGCAATGTACTGATTGGATTTAATGGTGATATTGACCGTGTACATGTCGCAATGTACTGATTGGATTTAATGGTGATACT
The DNA here is from genome assembly GCA_030674185.1 of Monoplex corrugatus. Classification (NCBI taxonomy): domain Eukaryota; kingdom Metazoa; phylum Mollusca; class Gastropoda; order Littorinimorpha; family Ranellidae; genus Monoplex; species Monoplex corrugatus. The sequence continues at coordinate 31,085,070 of JAPXFY010000035.1, forward strand.
GACCGTGTACATGTCGCAATCCACTGATTGGATTTCATGGTGATACTGACCGTGTATATGTCGCAATCCACTGATTGGATTTAATGGAGATACTGACCGTGTACATGTCGCAATCCACTGATTGGATTTCATGGTGATACTGACCGTGTACATGTCACAATGTACTGATTGGATTTCATGGTGATACTGACCGTGTACATGTCGCAATGTACTGATTGGATTTCATGGTGATACTGACCGTGTACATGTCGCAATGTACTGATTGGATTTCATGGTGATACTGACCGTGTACATGTCGCAATCCACTGATTGGATTTCATGGTGATACTGACCGTGTATATGTCGCAATGTACTGATTGGATTTCATGGTGATACTGACCGTGTACATGTCGCAATGTACTGATTGGACGTACAAAACAATTGACTGGTTGTATGCACCATGTTTCTTTTTCTTCCATGACCACCACCACCACCACCACCATCACCTCAACATCAGCTTTTGTCGCCTTGTACTCGCCATCATTGCTGTGTCTGACCACACGGCAATCATTACACTGAAAACGTTCATGGCCGTCTGTTAGTGCAACATGAATACTTCTCACCCATTGTACGCTATGGGAGTCTGTTGGTAGTTCCACCCTTTGCTGTACAGGCTATTGAGTCTCACCTGTCTCACCTGTTGGCGTTACCAGTTTCAGTGTTGGCCATTGCACTCTGTGACACAGCCATCCACCTCCAATTGGCTCTGTCTTGACTTTTGACTAAATATTAGATAGATGGGGAGAGTACACTAAAGACCAGACGACAGATGCACATCAGAAATAGCCAGAAGAATCGACCAAGCCAAAACAGCATTCTTACTTACTTACTTTATCCGTCCTCTTATACCATCTTGGGCGTCGAGGGGAGAAAGAGCTTTCTGTCTGCGGCAAGTTTGAAGGCCTGGTTGAGTGGGATGTTGTGGGTCTTCAGTGTTTCTTTCACACCCTTGATCCAGGTCTTCCTCGGTCTACCCCTTGCCTTGTACCCTGACACCTTTGTGTTGTAAGCTTTACTGGCAAGCTGGTGAGGTGCCATGCGTGTCAGGTGCCCGAACCACCTGGTTCTCTGCTGTTGGATGTAGTGGAGAATTGGTGTTGTTCCAATCATTTCTCTGATCTTGATGTTCTTGATCTTATCATGTCTGGTTTTGTTGACTGCTCTCCTTAGACATCTCATCTCGCAGGTGGTGATCTTTCTTTCAAGACTTTTGGTAAGGGTCCATGTCTGACACTGGTAGGTCAAGGTTGGTCTAAATATGGACTCGATGAGTTTGGCTTTGGTCTCGATGGGGATGTTGGGGTGTCTTAGGAGTGGGGCAAGCTGGTAGCTGACGCTGTTGGCCTTTTGAACTCTTGTCTCGATCTCTCTGTTGAGACGTCCATCTTCTGTGAAGATACTTCCAAGATACTTGAACTCGCTGACTTGTTTCAGTGCTGTCCCCTCGATGTTGATGTTGAGGCGGCCAGGTGTTCTACTGACTTTCAGTGTCTCGGTTTTGCTGATACTGATTTTCATGCCGAAGTTCTTACATTGTGTGTTCAGGTTGTTCGTGTGCTCCTGGAGTTCCCCTTCTTTTTCATGTGCAAGGCTTTGATCATCTGCAAACAGCATCTCGTTCAGATCTTCAGGGTTGGGATTTGCTTCCTTCGTGATTTTGTCCATATATACAATGAACAGCAGTGGTGATAGAACACACCCCTGCCTCACTCCCGACGTCACCCCAAACCATTCCGTGAGTCCATCTTGGGTGCGTACTGCACTCATGCTGTTGGTATAGATGGCTCTTATATTGTCTAGAAGTTGCCCCCTAACGTCATATTCTTCTAACGTTTTCCACAACTTGTTTCTATTTACTCTGTCGAAGGCCTTTTCTTGATCCACGAACACGAAGTTCAGTTCTTTATTGTGTTCGATAGTCTTTTCGCTCAGTTGTCTGAGAGCGAAGATAGCGTCAGTGCATCCTCTTCCTTTTCTGAAACCCATCTGCGCCTCACTCAGTAGAGGTTCCACCTTGTACCTTGTGCGCTGTTCAAGGATCTTTGTATACATCTTTCCCGTGTGGCTCAGAAGGGATATACCTCGATACGTGCTGCAGTCTTTCTTGCTGCCTTTCTTTTTCCAGATTGGTACCACGACTGCACGCTGCCAGTCTTCTGGGACTTTCCTCTCTGTCCATGCTTTCTGGAATATTGTGGTCAGCCAAGTGGTTCCTGTTTCTCCACATGCCAGGATAGCTTCGGTTGTAATGCCATCAATTCCTGCTGCTTTGTTCTTTGGGCTGGTCTTCAACGCCTGTTGTACCTCTGATCTCAGGATGTTTGGCTCTTCGTGTTCTGGATAGCTAGGGTGAAACTGGCTCTGTGTGTATCCCTGTGAAGCTGCGACGGGCCTAGCAAGCCGGCGGTGGATTACTCATTGCTCGAGAAAGTAAAAGGAGAAAGAAATGGATCATAACGGAAAACGAACTGGAAATGGAAAAGGACTACGAGAAAGAACAAGCACTTGGAATGTGTGTGGAATCAGAGACAAGGAACCAGAAATCATTGACTTCATGAAAAAATGGAGAATAACAGTGATGGGAATTTCAGACTGTAGGCTAAAGGGTACGGGGACCAAACAGATTCACGAGGATTATGTACTGACCTGGAGTGGTGTGGACATGACAACAAGGGCAACACACGGCGTGGGCTTTTTCTTACACCCAGACACGGCAAAGAATTTGTTGGAAACAGAGTTTATCTCAGAGAGACTAATAAAAATCCGAGTAAGAGGAGAACGGGAGACCACAACCTTCATCCAGGCTTACGCACCTTGTAATGACTCTTACACTGAAGAACAGTAGGAGGAATTCTTTGAGAAGATGGCAGACACCATCAACACAGTCCCAGACACAGAACAACTCATTGTCATGGGATACTTCAATGGGAGAGTGGGCAAAAGAAGAGCACCTTGGGAACAGCACTTGGGCCCCACAGTGACACCAATACAGAGTGCAACTACAACGGGAACAACTTCTAGCACTCTGTGCAGAGCATGGGCTGTGGATTGCAAACACCTTTTTCGAACACAGACACAGCCAGAGACAAACTTGGTACAGGTGGAATGATCTGAATGTGTCATCTCAGATAGATTTCATTCTAACACGAATAGAAGAACGAAGCAGGGTCACAGACGCAAGAGCCATTCCAAATGCAGATCTGGACACTGACCACCGCCCTGTGATCTTGGTCTCTACGATGAAGAAAAGAAGAACACCGAGAACAAAGAGTAAAGCGTGCGACAGACAGATAAACCTAAGAAAACTCCAGAAGGAAGAGGTACAATGGGAGGTACAGACAGAAATCACAAAGAGGCTGGAAGAAGTAGACAGCACAGGCATGACAGCAGAAGAAGCATGGTCAGTCTTCAAGAACACACTGACAGACACACTTAGTAAAACCTGCGGCACAAAGACCGGAAAAGGGCAGGTAAAGCAGACAGCCTGGTGGAATGACACAGTAAAGGAGGCCATCAAGGAAAAGAAGAAGTTGCACAAGGTGTGGGTGAAATCAAAGCTAGAGGAGGACTACGTGAAATATAGAGTGGCAAGAAGACACAGCAAGAGGACAGTCAGAATGGCCAAAGAACAATCATGGAAAACATATCGAGAGGAACTAAGCGAACTGTGCAAGCTCTCGACACGACATTTTTACAAAAGCGTCAAAGCAATGAGATTACGAGACGAGCCATACAGCCCAACAACAGTAGTCAATGACAGAGATGGAAACCCTATCAGTGATGAAGACGGCATCAAGAAGAGATGGCAAGAATATTTTAAGGAACTCCTCAACCCAAACAGCATTCAAGAAGGTGAAATGCATTCTTACCAACAAATGCCCATCAATTAACATCAGGAAGAGAGTCCTTGAATGTTATATAGAACCGATAATGTTATACGGTTGTGAGGCGTGGACAGTCAACAAGCAAAACCAGAACAAAATTGAGGAAGCCGAGATGTGGTTTCTAAGAAGAATGTTGAGAGTTCCATGGACAGCAAAGAAAACAAACGAGACAGTCTTTATGGAGGCAGACACAAGAAGATCATTCATAAGGAAGATTAGGAAAAGACAGGCAACATTTGTAGGTCATTTATGAGAAAAGAGGAATTGGAGCACCTGGTCACAACAGGAGAGCTGGAGGGAAAGAGAGCACCAGTTAGACCCAGGGAGAAAATATTGGACGGACTTGCTGAGTGACTGAGGACAGAGAGGGTGGAAGAGGTGCTTGCGGCAACAAGGGATAGAAACAGATGGAAAGCCATGATCGCCAACACCATGTGGCAAAGCACTTGATGATGATGATGACTTTTGTGAACAACTTCTTAAGCATTTAGCCACTGATGTTGGTTATGTTCTCGATGTATGAGATTGGAGGTCTGCCTTTCTTCCTTTTTTGCCACTGGTTTTCCTTGAAAAATGTTTGCCATAAGGTCTGTGTTCTTGCTAGTTGCCACATGGCCAATGTGTTCTAATCTTTTCTTGTTGATGTCTGCTGGTAACTTTCTGGTGGTGTCAAGTTCTTCCAGGACGCTTTTGTTAGTTCTTCTATCTGTCCATTTGACACGTAGTAGTGTCCGATAAAACCACATCTCTGCTACTGAATACAGGTGGAATTAATAGTGTCCCTGTTGTTAACTGGCATGATGGCTTATTCAGACCATAAATCAAAGTTCATCACAACTCTATTTCCAAGCTATAGATCGTAGCCTTAGTAAAATACTGATGTTTCGCCACACATGCAGTGTATTTAGCCACGTTCCCTGTTCAGATTAACAGTAGAAATTTGGTGTCAAAGATAGGAGATCCTTTGGTAGGTTTTTGGACACATGATATTGAACTCTAACCAACGAAAATTGTTCAGGTAGGTCTGTTTCCAGACTGCTAATACATATGTTGTAACTCTGAAAGGAAGACAATGACAGTTATCATATACACTAATAAAAAATATGGAAAACACCCAGTACACACTAAGAACCTATGCAGCCTTCCTGCGAGGAACACACTTCTCTGTATCTGTGCCCAGTTTCATAAAAGGTGTATTTAGTAACCTACCCCCTTGGTTTGATAAGGAGAATTAGATACGTTACTGAGTAGTTTAAGTAAACGAGAAAAGTTTATCAGGAGATTCGATACTAGGGTGTGTGCATCTCATTTAGTTCTATTTACAGCAGGTACAATAATCTTGATGAACACACCAGCAGAGAAGACAGGCAAAATGAGAAATATTGATCTTACATACACGATCATTACGTACGTTACTGTGGTTTACAAAACTGCTCCTTTTGTAACTGCCAGATATACAAACACATTTTTGTGACTGACTTTCAAAGTTTTCTGTCTGCCATTCACAAGCTACAGACACATGGAAATTCTACAATTTGCTGCAGAAGTATCTCTGCTGTATCGTTGTTGCCAAATCTGTGGGTAAATTTTGTGTTTTTGTTTGTGATCAAACCTAAACTGTATGTTGAATGCATAGCACAGGACTGTTTCTTTCTACAGAACACAGCAAAGAACTGCAGGTCACGTGTGATTTCTGCAAGTGCAAGCAATGTTATCAGAGAAGTCTAGATCAGACGATTGTTGTCCTTCCAGTCACTGTACCTTTTGATCCTTCATTGCTTTCTTCAGTACACAGTCAAGAGCAAAGAGGTGCAAAGAGGATCAGTGATGGCAAAAACCTTGGTGGACCCTACATGTAGTTACAACCTTAAACCAGCTGCTGTGTCCATGTTCAGTCCTCATGCAGCACTTATAGTTAGCATAGATGTGTTTGATGGCTGAGATAACGTTGGGAAGTATACTGTACGCCTACGTCCACATAATGTTCCACAGCAAGGGTCTGTGCACGCTGTCGAAGGCCTTGGTAAAGTCAATAAAGCTGATGGCCAGTGGAGTCTGGAATTCACCACTTTTCTGTATGATGTGCTGCAGAGTAAATGTCTGCTCAGCAGTTTAGGCCAGAATCTTGCTTGTTGTTTCACAGTTCTTTGTCAACTGCAGCACGTGCGTGGTTCAGAATCACCTGGTGATACACCTTTCCTGTTATGGCTACAAGTGTCACCCTCTCCACTTGTCACACTCTGTCAGCTTGCCTTTCTCATGGATACAGAACTGCTTCATTTCTACAGTCCTCTGGTACGTCCCCCAAGTTCCAGACTTGGTTACAAATCTGGCTCATTCCACTTGATAACACATTTTCCTCATGCCTTGAGCGTTCAGCGGTGACACCATCCATATCAGGTGACCTATTGATCTTCAGCTTCCTTATCACCTTAAGAACTTTATCCTAAGTAAAGTCAGTGGAGTTTGTTGGTAAGAGGTGTGACGGCCATCTGTGACTGCTGATACACAGGGTCAGGTTGGTTGAGGACTTCCTTGAAGCGGTTTGTCCATCTGGCAAGTTTGTCATCAACATCAACTGCTGGATAAATTAATGACTATGATCTATGATCAAAAATGTTTATTAACAATCAAAACGACGCGTGACTTCATGGCTTTGTAAAGAGAACGATTATATGAAAATTACCGTTCTTTCTCTACAATGCCAAGAGGCTTTTGCTGTTGTTTTTGTCTAGGAATGTTCTAGTGAAGACCTCTGTCTATTTCAAATTCATCACAGCTATTTCTGTGATTAACGTTTTGGCAACTTGTCATGCAAGGATGTAGGTGATACGTATTAAGAAAGAAGGCGCTGTACTTCCATTCTCTCTTGGTCCGGAGACTGGGCTGGACCTTGATGATGTGCGTTGCCCCAGGGTTTGTCATCTCCCCACCTTGCCATTCGGTTTGTAAACACGGTAACTGATGACTGGGTCCAAATGGGTCATGCAACGCATGGACAGCCCCCCCCCCCCCTCCCCCGTTTTTTTTTTTTTGCTTGATGAAATGACTATCAAGTGGCGCCAGGAGGTTGGGGGGGTGAATGTCCAGAGAGTGGCGAGGCATTGGTGTTCTGTTGTCCTGTGGCTTGGGGGTGGGGGTGGAGGTCGGGGGTGTGGCTGTGAAATATCTGTACTGATGGGATTTGAAATCCAATCTTCTGATGCTTATTTCGTTATAATAACCACCTGACCATGGCGGCTGATTTCTTTTGTTTGGTCAGTTTTAGTTTAGTAGTTTACATTTGTTTTGTTTTGATTCATGTAGTTCGTTTTTCATGCTCTCCATTACTGTTCTTGTGTCACTCTCCATGCTGATGTTCATGTCTCGGACTCTGTGCTGCATTGATGTACTGACATGGCAACACCCCTCACCCCCACATTTTTTTTAAAGTACAACAACATTTACTGGGTAGGTATGGTCATGATTCTGGACGGCCAAAACGCTAATAGCATGTAAACATGGACAGCCATACAGACGCTATGGGTGATAAAGCAGTATCCAGTTTCAGCCTGCATAGTAAATGCAGTTATTGCAGTTTTCGAGCTGTTATTTTAATTTGGTTTAATTCATTTCGTTAGTTCTATTATGCCTTTATACAGGCTTTTGTACAAAAAATACATCTGTGACATCGTTATTCAGTATGTACTACGTATTGTGCCTTGAGCTCTGAGATCTAAATCTGTGAAGATTGGTTGTCACTGGGATTCAAACAAAAACATTTCTTCATGAAAGATATCCTACTGCACTCCATTGACAGACTCACTACAGCAATAGAGTGTAGCTGCTGTAATAGTCACTGTTCCAGTTTTGTATAACATTAAACAAGATCATCAGGTAACATAGAAAGTCATTTTATGAAAGAAAAGATAGGCTGTATTGTTACACTGATGTACACAGTAACAGTCATATATAATCAGATTATGAAATGAAAAGTAAGTTGTATTGTTACACTGATGTACACAGTAACAGTGATATATAATCAGATTATGAATGAAAAGTAAGTTGTATTGTTACACTGATGTACACAGTAACAGTCATATAATCAGATAGAATAAAAGTAAGTTGTATTGTACACTGATGACAAGTAACAGTCATAATCAATAGATATAAAAGTATTGTTTGTTCTAGTACCAGTACACAAACTTTGTTGTTTGTTACACAGTTACATAACAGTCATATATAATCAGATTATGAAATGAAAAGTAAGTTGTATGTTACACTGATGTACACAGTAACAGTCATATAATCAGATTATGAAATGAAAAGTACAGTCATGTGTCTGTTTCAACATGATTGTATGTACAGAGTAACAGTGGAATATCGATCAATAAACAAAGAAACAAACTTTCTGAACACACTGGTTGATGTCAATACCAATAGTACAAGATCTGTTTTCGTTCAACATATATAGCTCTCACAAAGATCAAGTGACACAGCCTCCCGCTCTTTTCAAATGATTTATTGTCCTCCACCTGAGAAAACTCGTGACTTCCAAGATCGTGATCACTGACGAGCCACAAAGAAAATCAAGATTTATTGTCTTTGTTTATTTTCAGATTTATCGTTTCTACAATCTGTATTTGAAATAAATCACAGCAAAACAAACTACTGTCACCCCACCATCACCATATCAACCACCACTACCATTTTCACTGACTACCATCACATATCAGTAATTTATGGTAAAGCCATAGTGGCGTTGTCAGTGTCAGTTGTACGTCAGCTTTATACGCTGTTTATATAGTTGTGATCATGAACATTATGCTGTCATTCAGATCCACATTTCTGAACAAGTCCTTACTGTGCCATGCTTATAAACAAACCCAGTAAAATTGGTCATTAAAGAGACCAATAATAAGAGCGGACCTATTGTGAATAATTGAAACGTCATTATGCCAACATTTAGGACCTTTTACTTCATCTTTTCAGATGATACGTGAATTGATATTTGCTCAGCATAAATACTCACAATTCTCAAACGATTCATCGACTGAAAGTAGAAGATCATACATGACATTATTTTCTAAAGTTCAGTCAGCATAATGTTTGGTTTTCAAGTGGTCATTGAACTCTGTTGTTATGTCCGCTTGTTGTGTGTGGCAGATACACAGTGAAGCTTTGTCTGTGCCATATAAACATGTGACATGGCTAGTATATTTTACACACACATATACATGTACACACACGCAACCCCACACATATACACACGCTCGCTCTCTCTCTCTCTGTACTGGGCATGTCTCACAAGCGTGTTTGCTGTAGCTGGGTGGGAAGTAAAAGTTCAGTTAGTCGTGATGTTGTGAGGGTCATGGAATCACAATGTGCAGGTATGAACGTGTGAAGTGATGGTAGATGGTAATAGTTGGAGAAAGTGCTGTGGTCATTTCGACGGTCAGTTTCGGAAGTGTCTGCGTTGACTGGGAGCAGTGCTGGTGGTGCTGGTGATCTTGATCAAACTTCATGTGTATTGGGGCAATGTGCCAAGGTGGATGTTTGTGCCCGTGGTTGTGTCTGACTGGTATGGTCATTGGGTATGTGATTTTTTTTCAGAGTTCAACTAAAACAGCGTTAGTTGATTATCAAGATTGCGCTTAAATATTGTATATATTATAAATGGTGGCCTGGTGTGTTCATGCTTTTCATTTTCTCAAAGGAAAACCAAGTGAATCTAAGCTGCAATTTAATCTTTAGATCTTGCTTGGGCACAAGTAAGGTATTTTAGTGGTTTGCCACCAGTAAAAAGATCATTTTTATGAGTTAGATGGTAAAAGTGGTAGGCATATATCTATGGCCAGGAAATGGTGTTGAATGAATCCACCAAAGAGAAGTGTATTTCAGTGTATACATTTTCCACAGTGACAGACACGTTAGAGTTTTTGAGAACTTGAAGTAATGTAAAATTTCGGGACCTCGCCAGCACATAGTTTATAGGAAAACGTATGTCATTTACAGATGTCGTTTTGGACCTTCCACATAAGCTGTCACAATACAACTCATTCAAAATCGTCTGAGAACTAACACTGTGAAGCAAACTTAACCTGAACCGAGACTCCTCAGTTATCTATCACGTTGTGAATTTTTAGCCACAGTTTCTCAAAACAAATGGAAGCTTCGTATACCAAACATTCAACCGACCATCAATCACAGTGCCAATCAACATTTTTGAAAGGATCACACAATTTCTTAGCTATTCATTCTTATAATGATGTCAGGATTCTCCATTAAAGTTGATCTGATCTATAAAACCAGTAATGACTACAGCATTTCTTAGTAAGTGTGCTTACAACGCCATGGATAGTTTCACATATCGAGGGTTATCTGCCACAATGGAAAATATATATCATTGTAGTGTGTAACACTCGATATGCTACCATACAACCGAAGGTTCATGTAGTTCTGTGTATATGGACTGGTTAAACTCATAAAAATAAAATTGCTCAGTATATATAACGAACATCATCTCTTTCTGACACTGTTAAGCAGTCAACACATGATGATTGTGATTTTGAAGTGGGTCATACATTTCCAGCAATTCTAAGTCTCCATATTTTAAATCATACAAACATGAAAAAAAAACGCCTGTACAGTTTTTTTTAGCCACAACAATTTGCTAGTACCAGAGTTAGACTGCAAACAAAACCCTTAAAAAATACCAAATCTTCACGATGAGAGGTTTCAGAAGAACAGCAGGCAAGAACAGAAAAGATGTGAATAGAAAGGACGAGATCCAGGAGATGGTTGGAACAATACTTGTCAACCATTACATCGAACAACAGTGGATCAAGACGTTAAACATCTTACCAGGATGCTAGCCAGCTCCTTGAGTCTACAGCACTCAGCCCAGGGTCTAGTGCCAGAGGAAGACGATGGCAGTGTTGGACACATGGATCTGATGGAACCCCACCCTCAACCGTGACCGGGGCCAACACAACCTGCCATCGGTGTACTCCTCACTTATTCAGTCGCACTGTCGTGAGTTCGCTCACGGCGGTGCGCACTGAAGCCAGTTCTCAACCCAGCAGTTGCGCTGAAGAAGTCGGCCGGATCGCCGATGAAAGCTACGCAGTAAGTAGCCTTTTTTGCACTGAGAGACAGGTTCAGCCAGGAGCCATTATGGATCTGATCCAAACAATTTTCTTATGGCAGCTCCCAGTACAGGTGGACAGAAGAAGGTGATGGCTCCGTGTGTCAGATTCAACAACTGGAAGTGCTCGGTTAAAGAATAAATTGGCTGTAGAACTGTGTTGGCTGTGATTAAACAGGTTCATTTTTGAGTGGCAGGCCTTGGCATATTGGCAGATGTGATGCGTCTAGTGTGTCGGCTTCAGCCTGCACTGCTGGTTAGTACTGCTGTGCGAAAAGAAGAGCAGAAGGCGTAAGTCGCTACCTGTCAGTACATAGCCTCTCCATCAGCAAGCCCTACGCTGTGCCTACTCGTGGCGGCAGGCGGTAACTGAGCACCTCACGGACTCAGGCTGAATCTCGTAGGACTCGGAGGAGGTCTGGCCCACAGACGTGAGGCATGCAGGCCCACCGGCGTGTGGATACGCCCTGGTGCCCACGAACCAGACCCCCAAGCTATGGGTGAATAGCTCCACTGCCATGTGGACATCTCGGGAGAGAGTAAGGCTAGCGGAGAGACCGTACACAAACCGATGGAAGGCAACGGGAAACCACCATCGTAATTTTTCCCAGGTTATCATGGACAGAAACAAAAAAATCAAGACAACGACGTAAATAGGCGCTCCATTGGAGCAGCTTCGTCCGGTAGGGACCGTCATGCGGCGCAGGTGACACCAGACCATCAGCAAGTTACTGTGAACCCTAAACTCAGATTTAAAAACATCAAAGTTGCAACATGGAATATAAGAACATTGTTACAAAAGGGTAAATTAGAAAATATCAAGAGAGAGATGGAAAGACTTAACATTGGTATTTTAGAACTAGGGGAAGTGAGATGGAAGGGGGCAGGCATGATAACATCAGGAGAATACACAATGATATACTCTGGTGGTAACTCACATGAAAGAGGAGTAGGCATCATGATGGACAAAGACAAATCAAAAGCAGTTAAGGGATACTGGGCTGTGTCCGACAGAGTTTTGCTGGTCAAATTGGGAGGCAAACCAATTGATATCAACATCATTCAGGTGTATGCACCAACATCCGCAAGTTCTCAGGAAGACATTGACAACTTCTACGAAGTATTAGAGATGGCCAAAGTCCAATGTAAATCACAAGAAGTTACTGTAATAATGGGAGATTTTAATGCTAAAGTGGGACAGGATAGGGTGGAGGATATAGTTGGACCTCATGGCCTTGGTACGCAAAATGAAAGGGGTGAGAAACTTGTAGAATGGGCACAGATGATTGAGTTTATACTAGGAAACACCTGGTTTGAGCAGCCTAATAGAAGAAAATGGACTTGGATAATCCAGGAGATAATACCAAAAATCAGATTGACTACATCCTGATCAACAAAAGATTTAGAAATTCTTTACTGTCAGCAAAAACACTACCAGGCGCAGACTGCAACAGTGACCACAATCCTGTAGTGGGAAGATTTAGACTGAAATTGAGGAAAAGGAAACAGGCCAAAAACAACATCAAATTAAACCTTGGACTCTAAAAGACAGATGAAGTGATACGTCAAAAATTTAAAGTACATGTTCAAAACAAATTCAGTGCTCTGGAAGACGCTGGTGACAGTGAGGAACAATGGACAAAGTTGAGGAATTCGATAAATGAAGCTTGTGAAGAAATCCCTAAAGCAGATAGAAAAGCAAAAAAGAACTGGATGACTAATGACATTTTGGGCTTGATGGAGGAAAGGAGGAAGGCAAAGAGAAATGAGGAGATCTACAGGACGATAACCAAGGAGATCAAGAATAGGTGCAATGAAGCTAGGGAAGCTTGGCTGAAATCAAAGTGCAAAGAAATGGAAGACCGACACAAAACGGATCCTCAGGGTATGTACAGACGAATTGAAGAAATTGTCCACAGAAAAAATACATGCACATCAACTGGTTGCTTGAAATCGAAAGATGGCACGCTTATCATGGAAAAAAATATTAGACAGACGGGGAGAGTGCATTAAAGACCTTTTTGAGGATGACAGAAACGAAGAACACATTATAAAAAAAACTTTGAAGGACCACCCATAATGAAACATGAAGTTAGAGCGGCACTGAAAAAGATTAAACTGTGAAAAGCCCCAGACCAGACAACATTACTACAGAGATGATTGAAGCCCTGGAGGAATTTGGCGTTGAAAAAATAACAGTCCTCCTAAATGAAATTTACGACACTGGAAAAATCCCCAAAGATATGTCAAAATCAATTTTTATTGCACTTCCAAAAAGGACAGGGGCTATAGAATGCGAACTCCATCGCACAATCAGTCTGATGAGCCATGTAACAAAAATCCTGTTAAGAATAGTCATGATGAGGACAAGGAATAGAATCAAAAGAGAAATAGCAGAAGAACAGTATGGATTTGAGGAAGGGAAAGGAACTATTAATGCCATATACATCCTAAGAACTATCATAGACAGGTCAAATGAGATGAATAAGGATTTGTATTTATGCTTTGTTGACTACACCAAGGCTTTCGATCGGGTAAGACATGATGAATTGATCAACCAACTGGAGAGACTCAATGTTGGTGGAAAAGATCTACGAATAATCAGAAATATGTACTGGGAACCAACAGCTGCATTGAGAATAGAAAACAATGTAAGCTCTTTCCGAAATATCAAAAGAGGAGTCAGACAGGGTTGTGTTTTGTCACCAGATCTGTTTTCACTTTACAGCGAAAACATCATGAGAAACCTAGAAGAAGACCCTGGATTAAAGGTTGGAGGGAAAATGATAAACAACATTCGATATGCAGATGACACCGTGCTAATTGCAGAAAGTGAAAGAGACCTACAAAACCTTGTGAATATACTAGAAATAGAAAGCAAAGGTAAGGGGCTGGAACTAAACAGCAGGAAGACTGAAGTCATGGTGATCAGTAAAAAACATGAAATCCCCTCATGCAAAATAACAGCAAATGGCACAACCTTGACACAGGTTGAAAATTCAAATACCTGGGAACGATCATTTCATCAGACGGCAGATGCACATCAGAAATAGCCAGCAGAATCGGCCAAGCCAAAACAGCATTCAAGAAGATGACAAGCATTCTTACCAACAAATGCCTATCAATTAATATCAGGAAGAGAGTTCTTGAATGTTCTATACATGTAGAACCAATACTATTGTACGGATGCGAGGCGTGGACAGTCAACAAACAAAGCCAGAACAATATTGAGGCAGCCGAGATGTGGTTTCTAAGAAGAATGTTGAGGGTTCTATGGACAGCAAAGAAAACAAACGAGACAGTCCTGATGGAGGCAGACACAAGTAGATCACTCATAAGGAAGATTAGGAAAAGACAGGCAACATTTATAGGCCATTTTATGAGGAAGGAGGATTTGGAGCACCTGGTCACAATGGGAAAACTGAAGGGAAAGAGAGCATCGGGTAGACCCAGGGAGAAAATGCTGGACGGACTTGCAGAGTGGCTGGGGACGGGGAGGGTGGGGGAGATGCTAGGGGCAACGAGAGATAGAGGCAGATGGAAGTCCATGATCGCCAACGCCATGCGGCAGGGCACCTGATAATGATGATGAGGCCTTTTCAGAGCTGACACACATGAAGACTGATGGCTGTGGCTGGATGGTGGTTGCTCTAACTTTCCTTCTGTCTTTGTGTCCAACTACATGTACAGTACAGTTTGCTTCTCCCCTACAGTGGCGGTGCCTGCATGTACATGTACAGCCCGTGACCAAGCACAGCGATTTGTAGCTGTCTCTTCCAGGTGTCCACACTGATATTAGCAGATGTCAGATCACGTTTGCAAGTGTTTCTATATCGCAGCTTTGGGTGCACTGCAGGCGGGAATCCAGTAGTGAGCTCTCCTTACAGGATATCTCTTGACCTGAAACCATACCACATGTGGTGGACATGGACAAGCCAGTGTAGTCATTGATATGCTGTCCTGGTCCATGACGTCCCTCTCTGACACATGGGTTTGCCAGGATACGCCCAGGATCCCGGGCAAACACTGCAGGTGGAAAATGTTGAAGAGGTGCTCTTGACGCGCGTAGGTTGTCCAGCTGTCGTTGCTGTAGAGAAAAGTACTCAGTTTGTAGGACCTAAACATCCCAGTCTTGTTGGCAGTGGAGAGCTTTACGAAATCCAAAACAAGTGTGACTGCCCGCGTTCAAGCAAACATGAACCAGAAAAAAACACGAAAAAGAGTAAGAACACGTATTTACATGTAATAATACAAGATAAGAGAGGAAATTTCTCACACTGCAAGGAGCAGCAGAAAAGTTTCAGTCTTTTTCTCCTAATATTTGTACCTGGCGTTTGTTTGTTTGTGATTTTGCGCTTGACAAAGGCCAGTTGGCCGAAATTTTGCGCCTGTCTTGTCTTGTATTAAATACGCATTCATTTTTTCGTGTTTTTTTGTTTGTTTGTTTGTTTGTGGTGAGCTTGTTATCTTCTAACACTCTTTTGGCGGCTGGTACGTTATTTCGATACAGCCATGTGTTCACAATATGATATCTTCAGTTCAATCCCAACCCACAACATTAAACACTGGCCTCTTTGCTGCCTGTCTCAATGTTTCCATCATCCTGGTGGTGTCAGTTTAAATGACACAAATGTCTCCCCCATCTCCCCCTTTCCATCCAAGACCTTGTCAGAGCAAATGGTTTTGTGCAGGTTACACAGTCTGCCAGGTAACTGCTGGCAGAACTGGGTGGATGCATACGGAATTGTCTGCTATGACGAATCCCTCTTGAACAAACTCCAAACTCCAACAAGCTTGGCCATGGCAACGGCAGTGTTTTTTTTTTCCTATCTACCTGTTGACCACTGAACCAATGGACAAGCTGCTGAAGACGGATGATCCTAGGTAGGTGACTTCATTTACCACTTGGAGGGTGTGGTGTGTGTGATCACAGATGTTGATGCTGGGGTCTTCACTGACGTTCTGTCCCACGATCTCTGCCTTCTTCAGACTGATGGTGAGGCCAAAGTCGCAGCAAGCATGCTAGGAATCTGAACAATTTCTGGATACCAGGCTGTGTGTGGGATGTCAAGGCGGCATCATCAGCAAACAGAATCTCATGGATCAGGACCTGATGCACTTTGACTTTTGCTGTGAAGTGTGCAAGGGTTGAAGAGCTTGACACTGGACCTACTGTGTACGTACACGCCGTCTTCAGAAGTTCTGAATGTGTTCGACAGAGTGAAAAAGAAAATCTCCTGACCAGTATCGGGGCAAAGAGGCAGCCCTACTTCACTCCACGTTGAATGGGAAATGGTTCTCAGTATGATAAGTCAAACTGCTCTGTCCCCTGCATTCGTCATGGAAAGATGCGATCAGATATAGCAGCTTTGGTGGGCATCTGCCATGCTGCCTCAATGTCCTCACTCCAATGCTTCCCGCTTCAGATCCCCAACATATCACCAAAAACAGTTTATTCAGTTCAAGACTCAGTTCTAGACAGTCTGCAGGTGCCAGTGATGTCAAGCTGCCATGACACTTCCCACCAAAAAAGACTCCGCAGTGAGGTCAGGTCTCTTTGGCGGCAAGTAGCCAAGACAGTTCTGAACCAACATAATTGGAACAGCCTAACGGACCTTCTAATAACGACAGTAATTGATCAGTCACACAGTCCAGACCAGATGAGCGACCCACCGGTAAGGAGACCACCACCACATACGTCAACAACATCCCCAGCGAGCCACTGACACCAAAGATCCTGATGTGAATTTGCCTCAGACATGAAAGGAGCAGACGAACTGAGGTCAACATGAAATTACGGCATGAAGGGTCACATAATGTGTAACATCCTTTTCAGTATGTCATGGTGTCACATGAGAATGATGATTATGGAGATCCATTTCAGATTGAAACACTGGGTGTGTTTACACTGTCATTTCAGTTTGAAACATTGGGTGTGCTTACACTGTCATTTCAGACTGAAACATTGGGTGTGTTTTACACTGTCATTTCAAAGTGAGCCAGTCTGGCCATGTCCGACAACGGCCCAGGACAGTTTGTTTACACTTGCCTTTTCCAACTGCACTGCTGCCATGCTCCTGAGGTTGATTATTTCTGGCTGCTGGCAGCCGCTGTATTGCACTTTCACAGGCTTGCTTTCACTTTCAATATGTTCACATATTCCATAAAATAACAGGAACGGTTTTTTTTTCTATTCCATCAAACACCAGGAAGGTTCTTATCCTATTCTGCTTTTCTCTTAGTTTTTGTATTTGTTGCTTGATATTTGTTCCTTGTTGTCTGACGTTTACACTTGACAAAGGTCAGTTTGCAAATATATCACGCCTGTCTTGTCTCGTCGTACTAAACACTCGTTATGATTTTATTTTAGTGTTTTTCTGGGTCCAGTTCTTGGTTCAGCAGACCATAATTATTCTACATTGTTACCTATCATAGATGACTTACTTGGGTGGTATAGAGTAACAATCGGTATATAAACAATTACAAATGTAAAAATGTAAGCTTAAAGGTATAAATGACAGGGTGAAGACACCAACATCAATTTTGATATGTCCAATTTAGGGTTTACTGAACTATATCTATTCTACATTTTTACCCCTCGTATTTGACTAACAAAAGAAAATGTAGACCTAAACGTAACCAGAAAAACAAGAATATAATCAGAAAGTGTATCTATTATAACAAATTAGGACAGGCACAAATGTTGAGCCAGCTAGCTTTTCTCAATAGTATACAAAGGACAACACAGAATTAGTACACGAAACACTGGTGAAAACAGTACAAGACTTCCCTGACGTTTTGTTGGACAGGGAAAACGAACAAACAAACCATCACTAGCACAAAGAGAGAGAAAGAGAGACAGACAGACAGACAAGATGGAGACAGAGATTGGGACATAGACAGAGAGAGATACACACAAACACAGACAGAGACAGACAGACACACAGACAGAGAGACAGAGAGAGTGAAAAACACCCTCGTCACAAACCACGTAGTTCAGTCATTACTTACACACTACAACTACTCGTCCACTGCAGTAACAAAACCTAAAGTCCACTATTCAGTATACTATGTCGAAGGTCTGGGTTCAGTCCTGCCTGTAAACCTCCTGGTCGGTAAATGGAGATTTTTCCGTTCACCGAGGTATGGACCTACTAGTGACTAAACCACCTTCATGTAAATACACACGCAGAACATTAAGTAGGCAAGTTAAAGATCCTGGAGTCACAATAAAAACACATAATACTCAAACCACAATGTATGCACACTGTGTAGCAACATAGCGTCTACAGAATTGGGTCAAACAACGTGCATACACACACTCAGGGACAATACTTCTCAGAATGCTAAACGCTAATTAAAAGATAAATAAATGAATAAATGATAAACAAAATGTACTGTATCAGCTAAGGTGGTCAACATACGTGTGTGTGGTACGATGCATAGAGCTACACACCAACGTCAGACTTGAAGTCCAGTTTGTGGAATGTTTATGGTTTATGGTTGTTACTGTTTTGTCTATGAAATACAATTATCACACAAACACCCGACACTGAGCTTTCAAATCATTTAACTTTTCGCTTCATATGTGACAGTGAGAAAATCAGAAGAATGTTGCATGGTCAGATTTTAATAAACAGTGTTCATTTGGGAAAGAATGCATTAAATGGTAAAGACAATTAACAATCTCCTTTTTTACAAAAATTGACACAAAATCCACACACACACACACACACACACACACACACACACACACACACACACACACACACACACACACACACACACACACACACACACGTACGGTCGCGCGCGCGCGCGCACGCGCACACACACACACACACACACACATTCAATTCCTTCATCCCAGTATTATGTAATATTTTCTCTTTCATTATGTTTTGGTGTTTCAGTCAAAGGAAGGTACTTGGTATTGGAGTTATTAGAATTGTCGTAGTTCAGAAGTCAATGGGAGGGAGGAATGGTCGGCCAGAGTGAGCGAATTAGAGCTGGAAAGGAGATATGATAGTAGACAGACAGACAGACAGGTGGACATTTATTGACATAAGGATGAGTTCTGCATGGGTAGTGGGGTGGGTATGGGTGTTCTAGGTATGGAAATGCGGTTCCAAGTTGAAGTTGAAGTCAATTCAATATGCAATGTTCAACTCAGGCATCAAAATTTTTTTTCTAAACATTCTGTTGCTCATGCTTATATTAGTCATCCAACTTATAAATTATCGTTGGCACTGATCTAAATGTCTACTTTTAGTAAACCAAA
The DNA here is from genome assembly GCA_030674185.1 of Monoplex corrugatus. Taxonomy (NCBI): domain Eukaryota; kingdom Metazoa; phylum Mollusca; class Gastropoda; order Littorinimorpha; family Ranellidae; genus Monoplex; species Monoplex corrugatus. The sequence continues at coordinate 31,104,400 of JAPXFY010000035.1, forward strand.
GTTAACCTTTTATGAACACAAGTTAATCTATAATGAACCCAACTGACACTGACTATTGGACACAAAATTGTCTTTAAAGAACTGTGTTAGTCTTTAATGCACAGACGTCAGCTTTTTATTGACTGAGTTAGCATTAACACAACCACAGTTCGCATTTAATGGACCCAAATTTACCTTTGATGAACCAACGTTAGCCTCTGATGAACCCACTCTAACCGTTAATGTACTCATCCATTCTTACCCTTCACTGAACCAAACTTAGCTGTTAATCTCAAGTCAATCTTCAATCAATTTAGCTTAGCTTATCCTTTAATAAATCCAGCTTAACTCAACTTAAGTTAGGTTATATTGAACTAGAGCTAGCGTTTAATGAACATGGTAGAACCTTTGATGAACACAGCTTAGTCTTTAATGAACACAGCTTAGCCTTTAATGAACACAGCTTAGCCTTTAATTAGCACAGCTTAGCCTTTAGTGAACACAGCTTAACTTTAATGAACACAGCTTAGCCTTTAATGAACACAGCCTAACCTTTAGTGAACACAGCTTAGCCTTTAATGAACACAGCCTAGCCTTTAATGAACACAGCTCAGCTGTAATGACACAGCTTAGCCTTAATGAACACATCTTAGCCGTTAATGAACACAGTTTAGCCTGTATGAACACAGCTTAGCTGTAGTGAACACAGCTTAGCCTGTAGTGAACACAGCTTAGCCTGTAGTGAACACAGTTTAGCCTGTAGTGAACACAGTTTAGCCTGTAGTGAACACAGCTTAGCCTGTAATGAACACAGCTTAGCCTGTAGTGAACACAGCTTAGCCTGTAGTGAACACAGCTTAGCCTGTAGTGAACACAGCTTAGCTGTAGTGAACACAGTTAGCTGTAGTGAACACAGTTTAGCCTGTAGTGAACACAGCTTAGCCTGTAGTAAACACAGTTTAGCCTGTAGTGAACACAGTTTAGCCTGTAGTGAACACAGCTTAGCCTGTAGTGAACAGCTTAGCCTGTAGTGAACACAGTTAGCCTGTAGTGAACACAGCTTTGCCTGTTATGAATACAGCTTAGCCGTTAATGAACATAGCTTAGCCTTTAGTGAACACAGCTTAGCCTTTAATGAACACAGTTTAGCCTGTAGTGAACACAGTTTAGCCTTTAGTGAACACAGCCAAACCTTTAATGAAAATAATCTAACCTTCCATTAACGAAAATTAAGTCTTTGGTTTGAAGACAGAACTAAGGTTAAAGTTTACTGTTAGAATATCAGACACGACTAGAATTAATCATGTTTTAAACTCAGCAAGAGTACAGCATACTGATCAAATAAGTTTTTTAAAGCCTAAATGGATTAACCAGTAAGACACTGAATAAATATATGTGTGGGGAATTAGTATTAAAGTGTGAATGAATGAAACAATTGCACAATGAATACGGTCTTAAAATGTACAATTTTAAACAGTAGATGCTGAATAAGTACGGGTTTAGTGTCTAAATGAATTAAACAATAGCATTTTGAATAAGTAAGGGTTTACGGTCAAAATTTATTAAACAATAGCATATTGAATAAGTAAGGGTTTTATAGTCAAAATCTATTAAACAATAACATACAGACATATATCACAGACACCGTAGATCAGAGGGTTAAGGTTCGGCAAAGAGTCAGTGCTGTAGTTTTAATCTGAAAGAATAACGAACAGACACATATATAACAGATACAGTGGTACATCCGTATTTTGATTAGCTGACTGGAAACTCGTGTCAAGAGCCTCTATTTGTGATGATCTTATTTAACAACCAGTGTTTTCCGTGTGCTACAATTTCTTTTGGAGTATGTATATTTTGACATACAATCAGTTATATCCTAGCAACTACACGCTCCTTCTCTAAAGATCTACATGTACTTAGGGCATTGGTGTTCATTTATGAACTTAACCTTCTGACTCGGGAATTTGTATAACAGGGGAAGTGACTCGAAGTTTGTTGTTGACACAAATCTGATACCATCCCCTATTTCTGTTTCTGTATGTGTGTGTGTGAGTGAGTGAGTGAGTGTGTGTGTGTGTGTGTGCGTGTAAGCAAGCAAGCAAGCAAGCAGTCAAGCAAACAACAAGCAAACAAACAAACAAGCAGGCCACATTCGTCACCAGATGTGGTCTGACCATGTAAATGGCGAAGAAAAGAAGAGCAGCTCCACCACCACTGCCCCACTCTGTGTTGTCCATACCCATTAAAGATCTGCACTTTTCCATCCCACCCTTACTCTATCACCAACATCACCACCACCACCACAACCGCTTTATCCCCACTCTGTCCAGACACGTTGGACATTTCCAGATGGCAAGGTGGAATAACAGGTGGAGCAAAAAGCAAGTAAGCAAGCGAACAAAATAATGCAAAGAAAAATAGAAAGAAAGAAAGAAAGAAGAAAGAAAAAACAAACAAACAAACAAACCAACGAACAAACCAGCAGTGTGAAAGCCCTTCCATAATCTCAGGTTATGTGTGTATGTGTGTTTGTGTGTGTATGTTTGCGTGTGTCTGTATGTGTGTGTCTGTATGTGTGTGTGTGTGTGTGTGTGCGCGCGCGCGCGCGCGTCGTGTGTGTGCGTCTCTCTCTGTCTGAGTGTGTGTGTGTGTTTGTATGTGTGTGTGTTTGTGTGTGTGTGTTTGCGCGCGCGCGCGTGTGTGTTGTGTGTGTGTGTGTGTGTGTGTGTGTGTGTGTGTGTGTGTGTGTGTGTGTGTGTGTGTGTGTGTGTGTGTGTGTGCGTGCTAGAGTGAGGGGGAGAGAGAAATATTATAATTCATACCAATGTCTAGCCATTATGGGGAAAAGTAACTGAAGGAGCCTTTGCATTTTTCTTACTGTGGGCAAATTTTGTTGTTGTTGTTGTCTGTATACGTGTATTTCTGCAAAATTTGTCAAACCTGAAAATCTTATTGTGTGTGTTATATATGTATACATATGTGTATGTATGTGTGTATATATACATATACATATAGGCCTACATATACATATATATACATATAATGTATGTGTGTATGCATGTGTATGTATGTGTGTGTGTGTTGTGTATATATGTATGTGTGTATATGCATGGATATATATATATATATATATATATGTTGAAGTTTTGTATGTTTTGAAATGGCTTTAGCCCTGATATGGCTCCATGCAGTCGGCTGGGCTTAAAACAATAAAACAATCTGTCTTAAATCTTAAAACAATCTAACAATCTGTCACTCTTTTTGTTTCTGCCTTGTTCCTTTGCTTTCTGTCATTTCTACCTATCATTTTCTGCCTTAGTGGTCCATTCACCTGTATGTGTTCGATAAAGTCTTATGTACTTTTTCTTTGGATTGATAATTGGGTACATATATTAAGTGCATTTTTTGGCTCTAGGGAGGTGAGATATGTGGAAGTAATTTTAGGTAATTTATGCCTGTTTTTATGTTTTGGTGTCCTTATGTATGCTTATATTTGTATTCAGGTGTGTTTTATAAATCTCCCCTGTGCGATAAATTGGACGGAGTGGTCAACACCGGGGGCATGTCTTTAGATTATGCGCACGAATACGTTATGTGTATTTAATTTTCTTTTCCTTTTCATTTTTTTATTTTTTGTTCCTGTTGAAGCTTGTTTTGAAGCGCTTCTAGCCCTGATATGGCTCTGCGCAGTCGGCTGGGCTTTAAACAACAATAACATTGTATTTTTGCTCCAAAGAAGTGCTTTACAAAAGCAAGTTTGTCTTCTAGACCAGTTATGTTTCAGTATACCTAGTTATATTCAAACGTTTGTATTCAGGTTTTTGTTTTAAGCCCCTTGGTGTTAAATTCGACAGAATGATTAACGCCAGGGGCATGTACATAGTCAGCTTTGTGCGATATACAATGACTTGTGTTCCCCCTTTTGTGTTAAATTCGACATAATGATTAACGCCAGGGCATGTACATATCAGCTTTGTGCGATAATACGATGACACTTGTGTTCCCCCCTTTGGTGTTAAATTCGACAGAATGATTAACGCCAGGGGCATGTACATAGTCAGCTTTGTGCGATAATACAATGACTTGTGTTCCCCCTTTTGGTGTTAAATTCGACATAATGATTAACGCCAGGGGCATGTACATAGTCAGCTTTGTGCGATAATACGATGACACTTGTGTTCCCCCCTTTGGTGTTAAATTCGACAGAATGATTAACGCCAGGGGCATGTACATAGTCAGCTTTGTGCGATAATACAATGACTTGTGTCACAATTGTTTAGACTTAGAGTTGATTTTTTTTCAGGGTCAACACAATAATATATGTGTAAAATGATTTTTGCCCTGATATGGCTCTGAACAGTCTGTATTTAAAAGATGGTGATAATAATAATAATAATCAGAACGCTGTTATAGTAATATTATCATTATCAATATTATCATTATCATTATTGTTATTATCATTATTACTATTATTATTATTGTGCGGAGTTTGAGAGAGAGAGGGGGGGGGTGAGGAAGACAATGAGTGAGAGAGGGGGTCGGAGACAATGTTTTCACTTTGTGACGTCGATCTGTGATGGGGTTTTTTTGCTTTTGTTTTTTGTTTTAGTTAAGGCAAGGCGCGCGCGCGCGCGCGCGTATGTTTTGTGGTGTGTGTGTGTGTGTGTGTGTGTGTGTTGTGTGTGTGTGTGTTGTGTGTGTGTGTGTTGTGTGTGTGTGTGTGTGTGTTGTGTGTGTGTGTGTGTGTGTGTGTGTGTGTGTGTGTGTGTGTGACTTCAATCCATGTACAGTGAATAAAGAAAAAATAAACTGAGGGAGACCTTGTATTGTCCTTATCGTGGGCGAAAATGTTCATTTCTCTGTCTGCATGCATAACCTTTGCATTTCCCTGAAAGTTTGTCTACTCCTGAAGACTGTATTTCTGAAAAAAAAATGTATGCGTCAGTATTCCTGTGAACTCTATTTGTCTGTCTGTCTGCCTGTCTGTCTGTCTGTCTGTCTTCTTCTCTCTCTCTCTCTCTCTCTCTCTCTCTCTCTCTCTCTCAGAGGTGATATGACTGAAGTGACTAACCATCCCGGAAATTTTGGAGAAAGGGACTTTACGAAAGAGACAATGAAAGCTGAAAAAGACGGAATGAGAAGGAAAAAAATATAATATGAGAGTGAAATGTAGAGACTGCGAGGGAGGGAATGCTCGGGGAGGATCGTGTGCGAGAGAGTGGGGATGGAAGCAAGAGAGACAAAGTGAGAAAAGAATTGGATCGAATTGTAGTAATGACCGGTTGAACACCAAAAGAAAAATAACGGAAGCAAGATCTGACGGGCACACACACACCATATTTACATATATCTGCACAGAGAGAGAGAGAGAGAGAGAGAGAGAGAGAGAGAGGAGAGAGAGAGAGAGAGAGAGAGAGAGAGAGAGAAAAGCAGACACAGATACACCCCATCCATATTCTTACAAAATCTGATATCCTTCCACGGATATATTATACAGAAGCGCATGCACACATGCGTAAAAACACGCATACATACAACGCGCGCGTGCGCGCGCGCGCGCACACACACACACGCACACACACACACTCTCTCTCTCTCTCTCTCTCTCTCTCTCTCTCTCTCTCTCTCTCTCTCTCTCTCTCTCAATACTCTTAACACTAACGCGTGTGTGCTGTGAAGATTTCTTAGATTTTGCTGTAAAAGTCACAACCCAAATACGAGCCAGGAAACAAAAACAAAAAACAAAAAAACAAAAAAGCAAAACAAAAAACAAACACAATCCAAATACGAGCAAGTAAATAAAAAAGGCACACAATCCAAATATAAGCAAACAAACAAAAAACCAAAATGGAACATTGCACACAAGCTAACGAAGAAGTCAACAAGCAATAAAAAACGAATAAATTAACTGACAAATTATTGGGTTCAAATACAATTTTATATTACTGATTATCAATTATTATTAATCGGCTTGTTTGAATATGTTCCGAGGGTCGAAAGCCATTAAACTGAGCCTAAATCATATCTCTGCATTCTGATCTATCATTTTCCACCAGAAAAAGCAGAATCGAAATCGGTCATTTTTCCGGCCTTTTTTACAGCCGCAGACCTGGCGGCCATTTTGGACGAAAAAGTGACTATCCGAACCTACCCTTGTGACACATCTCATCAGGTTATTTCGAGCAAACCGAGTCCAAATTTACCATCCAAATTGGTCTCTGATGAAAAGCGGCCAAGAAAATGGCCTCCAAAGTTAACTATCTTGAAAATTACACAAAATTAGAGATGACTTTTCCCAGCCTCTTTCAATAGGTTTCCAGCGTCCAAAACCATTAAACTAAGCATAAATCATATTTCTGCATTCTAATCTATCATTTTCGAACAGAAAAAGCAGAATCGAAATCGGTCATTTTTCTGGCCTTTTTTACAGCCGCAGACTTGGCGCCGCGGCCATTTTGGACGAAAAAGCGACTATCCGAACCTACCCTTGTAACACATCTCATCAGGTTATTTCGAGTAAACCGAGTCCAAATTTACCATCCAAATTGGTCTCTGATGAAAAGCGGCCGAGAAAATGGACTGCAAATTTAATTATCTTGAAAATTACACCAAATTAGACATGACTTTTCTCGGCCTGTTTGATTAGGTTCCAACAGTCTAAAATCATTAAACTGAGCATAAATCATATCTCTGCTTTCTAAACTATCATTTTCCACCAGAAAAAGCAGAACCGAAATTAGGTCATTTTTCCGGACTTTTTTACAGCCGCGTACCTGGCGCGGCGGCCATTTTCAACAAAAAAGCGACTATCTGATCCTACCTTCGTGACACATCTCATCGGGTTATTTCGAGCATACCGAGTCCAAATTTTTATCCAAATTGATTTGTGATGGAAAACGGCTGGGAAAACGGCCTCCAAAATGAACTATCTTCAAAATTACACAAAATTAGAGATGACTTTTCTTGGCCTGTTTGAACAGGTTCCGACAGTCTAAAAACCCTTAAACTGAGCATAAATCGTATCTCTGCATTCTAATCTGTCATTTTCCACCAGAAAAAGCAGAATCGAAATTGGTAATTTTTTTCCGGTAATTTTTATAGCCGCGGACCTGGCGCGGCGGCCATATTCAACGAAAAAGCGACTATCCCAACCTACTCTTGTGACACATCTCATCAGGTTATTTCGACCATGCCGAGTCCAAATTTCCAGCCAAATTGGTCTCCGGTGAAAAGTGGGTGAGAAAATGGCTCCAAAGTTAACTATCTTGAAAATGACACAAATTTAGTGATGACTATTCTCGGCCTGTTTGAATAGGTTCCGACAGTCTAAAACCATTAAATCAGCATAAATCGTATCCCTGCATTCTAGTGTGTCATTTTCCACCAGAAAAAGAATTGAAATCGGTCATTTTTCCTGACGAAGAGCCGACGCTACCGCATTTTGACAAAACGACATCCGAAAGATGACAAGAAGACGACAGCGAGAAATACAGCAAGGTAAAAAAAGGGCGAGAAAAGGACACAATTAACCTCTCATAATTCTTACAAAATCTGATATCTTCACGGATATATAATTACAGAAGCGGCATGCACACATACATAAACAGCATACAATCAACGCGCGCTGTCATTTTCGGACGAAAAAGCGAATCCGAACTACCCTTGTGACAATATCAGTTATTTCGACCTGCCGAGTCAAATTACCAGCCAAATTGGTCTCCAAGAAAAGCGGCCGAGAATTGGCCTCAAAGAAACTTCTTGAAATTACGCAAATTTGGATGACTTTTCTCGGCCTATTCGAATAGGTTCGGAGGGCTAAAACCATTAAACTGAGCCTGAAATCAATCCTTATCTTATCTATCATTTTCCATCAAAAAAGCAGAATGTAATCGTATTTTTCTGGCCTGTTTCAACAGTCTAAAATCATTAAACTGAGCATAAATCATATCTCTGCATTCCAATCTATCATTTTTCACCAGAAAAAGCAGAATCGAAATCGGTCATTTTTCCGGCCTTTTTGATAGTAAAAACGAAATAATTATTAAAAAAATGATATTGCTTGAGGAGAGAGATTACAGTGGAAAGTGTTTTGCGATAAAAACAAAATCTGACTGTTGCGGTTGTTCCACACCTCTCTTTCTTTGACTAGTTCTCTGCCACGAGCGTAAAACTGGCACTATAAGCAGTCCTTTGTAGGCAAGGCTGTTATCAGCGTGACATCATAGATCTTTTGCTTCGTGATGGTTGCTGGGAAGACAAAGTGGTGTCTTGTGTCTGAACTGTTTATGGCTTGCTTTCTTAGTTTGATGGGGTCCCTAGGCCCTACGTATTTAATTAATGGTCCATTCTTTTTTTCTGTCCTGTTCGTTTTCTTTCTCTCTCTCTTTCGTTGGGTGAAGGGTTTACAGGATGTGATGGTTAGGTGCGCTGGGTTCATTACGCCTCTTTTCCATTGTCTTTCTTTTTGGACTCATATAGGGATGAAGGGTTGATGAAACGTGTTGGGACTGATGGAAATGAACAGATAAGATATTGCCTGTCTTTGCATAGTCTGAAAGACGTGATGTTGAAGTTGCTGCATTTGCAGTAGAAATAGTGTCACAGAACTGATGGAACTGACTGGTAATGATGGAAGTGAACTGATAAGATATTGTCTGTCTTTGCAAAGTAGTGTGAAAGAAGATAAGATGAAGTAGTTGCATTTTCAGTAGAAGTAGTGTCATAGGACTGATGGAACTGGCTGACACTGATGGAAGTGAACTGATAAGATATTGCCTGTCTTTGCAAAGTAATATGAAAGACGGTGAAGATGAAGTTGAAGTGCTGCATTTCAGTAAAAGTAGTGTCACATGACTGATGGAACTGGTTGGGATTGATGGAAGTGAATTGAAAAGATACTGCCTGTCTTTGCATAGTCTGAAAGACTGTGAAGATGAAGTTGAAGTTGCTGCATTTGCAGTAGAAGTAGTGTCATAGGACTGATAGAACTGGCTGACACTGATGGAAGTGAACTGATAAGATATTGCCTGTCTTTGCAAAGTAGTGTGAAAGAAGGCGAAGACGAAGTAATTACAGGATGAGTAATGTTACACTGGGCAACACACTCTACCTATGGACAGCAGTCTACATTTCACACAGAAACCTGTTTTGAGAAGAAACGCATACAATCCTGACATTGTGCTGGACGAGAAAGATTGAAAATACAAAGTGCTTACGGTTAAGGAAAACAAAATCTGACGAAAGATTGAAAATACAAAGTGCTTGCGGTTAAGGAAAACAAAATCTGACTGTAGCGGCTGTTCCACACCTCTGCTACCTTGATTAGTTCTCAGCTACTGAGGGAAAAACACTATACGCAGTCTTTTGAAGGCAGGTTTGTCATCAGCATAACATCATGGTTTCCTGATTCATGATGGTGGCTGTTACGGGAAAAGGTAGTGCCTTGTGGCTGAATAAGCCTGCAGCTATTTGCAGCTGCTTTCTGATTTTGATGGGGTCATTGCGTAACGAAGTAAAAGCCACAACGTTTTTTGTTCTATTCTTTTACGTGTCGTTATCTTTTTTCTTTGTGTGTTTGTCTTTTACTTCTTGTTTATTCTTTCTTTAAGGAGAATACGGATGGGGGGGGGGGGGGGGGGGTAGCGTGCACTGAGTTATATGTATAAATTGTGTAGCCGACTGGAGTTGTGGAAAGTGATTTGTATGGCATTGCCAGTCATGCAGACTAGTTTGAATGGATGAATGAAAAAAAGAATGAGGAAAATCTGACCGAGTAGCATCTTGAGAAACCTTGCTGAAATAATATGTAGGCTACCAATCTGTGCTTATCTAATTAAACAAACCATCCACCAGCGCATGCATGCACACACACACAGACACCAACACATACACCACCACCACCACCACCAAAAGCAACAGCAACAACAACTACTACCACAACTGTAGCTGCTACTACTACTATGATAAACACCGTCACCGCCACCAACAATGACAAGTGCACATCCAGCTCACGAACTAAAGTAGCCTACCTCTCTTGTCAGTCCAATGGATGAGCAGGCATATTGGTCCCCATTGCCCGGTGTATGACTTCATGTCGGATATAACTTATAAGACCAATCCTGCAGGCACATCGGCTCCACTGACACTGTGTGAGAAGGAGTCCTGCAGCCGTGTGTTTTGGTTCTGCTGGTCTCTTTTTCTGTTGAATAGCACATGACAAAAATGATTCAGCGCTTGCAAAACATACAGAAGGTCTGTTTGGTAGGCTGAAAGGTCATCATACAGTAAAGAAGATGGCTCGTGCAACACCACGGTGTTCTTAAAGTTTTTATTTTAGCGGGTTTGCTGGGTTGTGTAATAAAACTGTGGACTCATGATCTGTCTTGAGGTCCATCCCGGACCACGACATAAAAACTGACTTGTTCGCTGCCCATCTTAATATTTCAAGCATTCTGCTGGTGTCAACGTAGTGCTTTCGTAGATCCTGTGTCCCTCCTTCTCCTGTTCCAATACTTTTCATTTAAAGACTTTTCAAGTGCATTTGGTTTTGCGTAAGCTCAAGGAGTCTGCCACTTCACAGATGACAGACTGGGTGGAGCCCATATGGAACTGGGTACGATAAATCCCTCTTCAATAAACACTAAACTCCCGACTTCTACGAGAAAACCAATGGAATAAAGAAACAAGCAAGCTAGCGAGCAAACAACCAACTTAAGACACAAGCATGCAAAGAAACAGGGCTTGGCCTTAAACTTGGTGTGGTCAATGTTTTCCATCCCCACATGACTATCATCTCACCAGCATAATAATACTTTCATTTGTTGTAAGCCTCATTCAGTTCCAAAGGACTATGAAACTATGCTACAGTGTCTGCACAGAATCACTGAAGCTGATCTGTTTGCTTGGAACCAGGCCGTGTTCTGGAGGGGCTGAACTGTCTGTTGCATTAGGTTCTTCTCCAAACTGGAGAGCGTACACTTTGCACTTCTTGTCTTTAGGTGCGTCGGTCTGCCGAAATGGTCTCACTCTGTCTAGACAGAGGGTCACGCTTGAAGGCGTCTTTGTATGGCAGTTTTTTGTTTGGTTGGTTGGTTGGTTGGTTTTGTTTTGTTTGCGTGTTTGTTTTGTTTTGTTTTTTGTGTTTTTTGTTGTTGTTGTTAGTGGTGGTGGTGGTGGTGGTGGTTTTTTGTTTGTTTGTTTGTTTTTTGTTTTGTTTGTTTGTTTGGTTTTTTTTTTTGGGGGGGGGGTTTTGTAACGTCTTTTCACTCTGCAGTTGGGGTGGCCTAATGACCAATTTCTCATCAAGTTTATTGTAGGATTTTTTTTTAAGCGATACGACTTCCCTTCAAACAGGACCAAAATGACAAGCAAGCATCTTTACTCCAGAAAGGTTTAAATGAATTCGATTAATGCCCTCTCAAGGCTTGTGCGGTTGAATTTGCAGTCACCCCTAGAGATGTGGAGTATGCGCTTCAAGCAGCATACATTGTTACAATGGGAACAGGAAAGAAACAATCTCCTGGGATTCCTCTTTGCTTGGAAGGAGGATAAAACAGACTGTGTGTTTAAATGACAGGTAAATTCTGCTTGCCTTTAATCTCCTGTCCCTGCAGATCAATCACGAAACCACCAACCAACCACCAACCAACCAAACAATGACAAGAATCGCTTTGCAGGCCAGTAACACATATGGCGAATTGATGACGACTTATAATTACCTGACTGACTCACGAGAAACAACAAAAAAGTTTTCAGACACCTTAAACTGGGGGAAATCTTTCCATATTCAGGCAAGATGGCAGCAAGCATTATAACGGAAATAGCGTAATATGAAAATAAGGCAGAGAGAGAGAGACAAACAGAGACAGAGACTGAGAGAGGCACAGACAGACAAAGAGACAGAGACAGAGAGAGAGGGGTGGACGGAGTACGGTGGGGGTGGCCAGGGGAATGGGGTGTGAGACAGAGCACGGAGAACGGTATATTGAAGGTAAAAAAGACCAGACACCAGTTTACGTCCATTTTTATCCAGCACAATAGAATTATTTCCTTTTCTCCTCCTGCAGGTCACAAGAAAAAAAAATCCCGTACGGAATGATTCATGCTGCCTGGCAGTGACGTTGCATGAGCTCAAAAAGTCCACTTCCGGCAAGTATCACGATTAGACCAGCGTGATAAATCACAGTCTCCTCTGCCTGACTGCAGGTCACGTGTTAGGGGACTCCACACTTTTGAGAAAACTCACTTACCATCTGGTGATAAAAGGGGTAAGGGTTTTCCCAAACCCTGAGTTTCACTGGGGAGCGAGGTGTTACAGAGCTCAACTTCTTTTGACATCAGGGGAATCAGGTAAAAACTCATCTCCTTTTCATAACTGCCATACTTCCCTGTCCCTACAGAGGGACAGGTACCTATTTACAAGCTGGACGGACTGGGGTGGTGTATTCAAGCAAGCGCACAAAACTAGTCACCTATCTTTTTAGCAACCACACTCAATTATGCTTAACGTCGCCTGTAAGAAGCGAGTGTTGTAACAACTGCACTATCCCATCCATTCTAAGGCCAACGAAATACTTTGAACCAGTAGCTAGTACATAACTCTGTGAGAGGTCAAAATCTCACTGATTTAGTTTTTCGTGCTTACAATATTTTGCTCCCGTTTACCTTGTTTTGTAAGAGTCAACCATACGTGGCATGTACTGGACTTTACTTAGACACATTGGATAGTATTCCGTAGCTCTTTGTTTCAGCCTTTTTGGTCTCACGTTTTGAAGAAGGCAGGCTTAATATGAGGATGAGGGTAGTCTGAAGCCAGTCCTCTTTTTTTTTCAGCCATGATTTGGACAGACTTGTATCACATCATGAACACGGTGGAGACGCTCTAAGATTAAATAAAAGACCAATAAATCTTCAAGGAGTCTGAGACTGCTGATGAAGATGAACTTCTGTGTGGTTGATTTCTCAGATGTCTTCTCACTTTAACTGCAGTGAAAGAATTTGTGCCAAGGAGATCAGTGGTGGATTAATATTTAATGCATCTGCCAATGTTAGGGTGAAGATTCCTTCCTATTTACAACGACAATACTACCACACCATCAGTTCCATCTGTTTTCCATTCAACTACACGCCAAAGGAACTCTGTAACTGGGATGTTGGATAAGAAGTTAGTGCACACACTTAAAACAAAAGTCGCCGGATCGGATAACAAATTTTCTCTGTCCTCTGCTACACAGTACATAATTGTCTGGCTGATATTTTTTTTTTTTGGGGGGGGGGGGGGGTGAGTCAATAGACTACGGTTATGTGTGCACTATGCATTTAGTGTGCTTCAAATTCTCAGTCAAAATTATGTAGACACTCAATTGATGTCTTAGTAGTTTCTCTCAATAGTTTTCTATTTAAACATGAAACGTTGTAGAACGATGGAAAAATAAACCTGCCAGTGTCGAATGAAAACAGCAACAGTAAACACTGCATAGAGGTTGTATTCTTGTGTGCCAGCTCCTTGACGTGTGATTATTTCTATTTTGTTGTTGTTGTTGTTGCTCCTTTCAAGCATTGAGGGTATGTGCGTTGTTTCTCGTCGTTTAATCCACACGGTGTATGAGTTTTCGGTGTCGTTTTTAATTTATGTATGTTTTCACTTATCTTAACAGGTTTACCATTCATAATATACCGGGTTTTCAGTATCGCAGGTTTCAGGCACTGACAAGCCAGCTGAGTTACGAGTTTTGTCACAATGTGTGGAATAACATAAATAGACTTCATTGTGTTACATTCTCAAATTCACGAAAAACTAAATTACGAAGTTTGTACAGACACCGACAAATTAGGTAAACACAAAACCTCATTATCAAGAAAAAAAAGAGAAATGGATGGAATGGAGAGAGAGAAAGAGAGAGTCAAACACACTCTCTGAGACAGAGAGAGAGAGAAGAGAGAGAGACAGAGAGAGAGAGAGAGAGAGAGAGAGGAGAGAGAGAACAGACAGACAGAGTCAAACACACATACACACACATCCTAACCAATATAACCCTAACATCACGCAACCAAACCACACCTACTTGAAGCAATAACAGCATGCTCTTCACACACTCAAGGATCCCAGCCCTCCCATTCACCCCCCTTACCTGAAGCATACACAATACGGACTCCTTCGTACCCAAGGATCCCAAAACTATCCCACCCCCGTTCCTACTTTAAGCCAAACCACCCTACTTTAAGCCATAATGGTATGCTCTGTCATGCTCAAGGTTTCCACTCATTTAGAATGATCGGGTTTGACACACAAGCAAACCCCAAGACAAGCACTATGAAAGCCCAATTTTCTGGCCAAAGAGACAGTTTCAGTTTCAGAAAATGGCGTTCCATTCTCAGAATAAATTCCAATGCACTAGCGCTACAAATGCCATGTTAGGGAGAAGACCCAAAACGATCATGGCATAAGCCCTGTGCGCTTGGGAAGGTCTTGAGAAAAATGGCCTGCGTGGAGGTTGAACCCATGGCCCTGGAGTCATCAGCATAACATCTAGCCAACGGAGCCAACCAGGCCACATTCACCCTTTGACTCCTGCTCCCTATCCATCAACTGCAAAAACTCAACCCTTTGGTTCCCTCACCCTGTCTACTAGCTTCCTCCTGCATGTTGGTGGAAAGGATCAGGGAGTCAAAGAGCTGTTTTTGTTTTGCTAGCATGGTTAACAATGTAGAATGCTGGTGGACAGGGAGCGGGAGTTAGCCCTTAACTCCCTCAACCTATCCACTAGCATCCAGCATCGTCGTCAATCACAGAAAAGCAAAAACTTAACACTTTTACTCCTCACCCTATCCACAGCTTCTTGCAGGAAGCTGGTGGAGAGGATGATGGAGTCAAAGAGTTAAATTTTTGCAGCTGGTGGATAGGTTGTGGGAGTCAAAGGGTTAATGGGTTAAACCTGTGGCCAATCTGAAGGTCGAACCAGCGAGCCCGGCGTTGTGAACAACGGCGCTCTAATCAACGGAGCTAAAGGGTCCCACAAGTTTCGGTGCCAACGAAACAGTGAACCTCAAGTACACAACAGAGACGGTGAATCAAGCTGGACAGGAATTGTAAAGCAATAAAGGGGAGGGAAACGTTGTCGTTGTCTGAAATGTCTTCCACCACTGACCTAGTCGTCCATCAATCATCGTCTATAGTTTAGTAGTGTCCACGCTTCACGACAATAGCCCGTTTATTAATGGAGAGGGCGGAACGGAACAATATATATTTAGCTGTATATATTATGAAGGCTCACAGGCTGAATTTTTGACATTTGCGGACGTGTTGACATTGTCGTGTTGCCTCTTTGTTCGTCGTTTAAATGAGGCAAATTAATGATTGTCATTAGCGTACAATTATAGCCAGTGGTTGCTTTTGACTTCTTTTCAAGACGTGTTGTCATTGTCATGATTGTAATTAAACTTGCAAACATGTTGTCATTGTGCTTCCGACGATGCACTGTAAAAAACTCTGTCGCTGCCATGTCATTTGTTGTCGTTTAGCTTAACCCTCTGATTCCCCACCCCATCCCTCCAACTGCAAAAACTTAACCCTTTGATTCCCTCATCCTATCCACCAGCTTCCTGTTGAAAGCTGGTGGATAGGGTGAGGGAGTCAAAGGGTTAATTTTCGTTTTGCTAGCGTGGTTGGCAATGCAGGATGCTGGCAGACACGGTGCGGGAGTTAAAGGGTTAAACCATATGGATTAATAATGACTGTCATATCATTATATGCAGCTTGGTCTGTTTTTCAGTCTGATTTATATTTTCAAGCATGTTAACCTTGTAATGTGATTGTCGGTCATCTAAAGCTGCTGTTGCTCACGTCTTATGTTCATTGTTCTTGTTGTTTTATTTTAATTAGGTGGTTGTAGGTTCAGCAGTGTGTGACAATGTTTATTCTATATAAATTACATGACAAATGCCACATGATGGACGATCTTAAACTTCTTTCCTTTTCCTTCTTTTATCCACCTGTATCTATGAGTGTCACTGGAAGACGGTCAGTAGCAAAGCTTGAAGGGCTGCTGAAAAGATGAAATACTGTGAGATGTCAAGAAGGCCTCCTTCACACCATCATCAGGGCTGCCTACCATAAACTTTAGTTTTCTGGAACAAGGATCTTTAAACTCAGGAACACACTAGCAAACACATCCAAACATTATCTGGCCGAATCGGCCACCATTCTAATGAAAACGACGGAAGATTTCACGAAAGGGACTTGACATTACCAGTACTACTTTGATTCACTGCACTATGACTTCGACGAATGTCGGAAAGTTGGCGCCATTCTTGCAAAGTAACTCTGCTCATTGTCAGAAAGCTTTGGTCAATGCGGTAAAACATGCACCTGTGCTCTAAAATGATGTACAAAAAATGGTGATCCGACTTTTTATATTTTTCTGCAATAGCCGATAAATAACCGTATTTCCAAACACAGTCTCATTCATTTTGATATGAATCCTGAATAAATATGGGATAAAGTAACGGTAGGCTGCCCAGCATCATTTCAGACCTTCCATGGTCTTCCTCTTGCTTTAAATCCAGTGATCTTTTCAAGTTATATTCTTGTTGAGCGAAATGGTAGGATTGCATTGATCTATAACATTGTAGTAGATGTCACGGGCCTGTGTATAAAGCTAAGTCATGGAAAGGTCCCGACACTGGATTGGAATGGACTGACTTTGACACAACGGAATTTTTCTGCGTGAAATGCCGATTACTCTCTCTGGGGAAAACACTTCACCGCAGTACGACACCACTCATTTTTCTTTTTACTGTATGTGCACATTTTTGCTTCGAACTTGTTGGCATATCAGAATTAATTTTTTCCATGAAATTTTGCCAGGGACAACCTCTCTGTTCCCTATTTCAAGTGCGCATGGGACCTAGATTTTGCAACTCACTCGAAAGACTAGCACCCAGATCAGAAGGAGAAAAAATCCCTGTCCAACTGGGATTTGAACCCAGGACTCCAGTCTCGCCGGCTTCCCAGGAGAAGCTTTATCCACTAAGCCACCGCTCCAATCTCTAAGACTGTGCCTGACCTCAGGGTAGGCCACACATAACTTTGTCCACACGGCCACATAACAGTGAAACCATCCATCAATATATCAAAACAATTACCTGCCATTAGCTAGTCACACCCACCGTGGGGGAGGTGGGGGCACAACCTCTCTCCATGGAGACCCCCTGTAATCTCCACCACAAGTGACAAGCCCTTGCAACTGTTTCCTC
>JAPXFY010000035.1:31126634-31129134 GCA_030674185.1 Monoplex corrugatus
ATAAAGGAGATGGCGGGTAAAAAAGTAACTTCATACAACTAGAAAGGGATACATAATGTTCTTTGTTACAGCACAAAGGAAACACAACTGCGGTGATGACAATGATCCAAAGTCTACACAATTGTAATGATTTGAATTTGACATTGCGCCACATGAATGCTTTGGATTGAAATTTGAATTGGAAAAAGACGAGGTTGGGGCGGGGAGGGGAGAGAAAAGAGAGATAGACAGAGAATGAGACAGCGTGACAGAACCATACCAAAATAAATGAACTGCAAAAGCATGAAGACATCAAAGCATGCAAAAGAAGGTTGTTGTTTTTTTTCGAGTAGATTCCAGTTTACCTAATACACTCTACCATGCCCAGTTAATGCAGAGTGGCACACGATCACTCTAGTGAACCTCTAGGAACCTAACCAGAATTCATCCAGTATTCGGCCATAAGATGCCTCCAGATGACGCTCCACCACACATAACAGCCCAGGTCGCTTAAGAACGAGAACAGCTTTTCTCTTTTTCGCAGGTTTAGTTTCCAGACCAGGAACGGATCTCAGACGGGCCGATAGTGTGGAGCCTAAGAATTCGATATGGCAAGTTGTCATGGTCTTGTATACATGTTCACGCAATCAACACATGCAAAAAGCATTCGTCCGTCACGCAACCGCACTGACTCCTTTCAACCAATGTCACTAAATAGATCACGATATTAATTTTCTTTTACATTTATTACTATTTACTTTCACACATCACACATACAACATTTATAACTACGCACCTTCACATTAACGTCTTTTTGTTTTGTTTGTTGTTTGTTTTTCTCCTCCTTCTTCGTCTTCTGCTCCTCTTCTTCTCCTTGTCCCCTTTTTCTTTTCTTCTTTTTCTATTCCTTTTTTCTCTCTTCCAGTTCCTCTTTCAACACCACTCTTATATTACAAGTAAAACCGCCAACCACAAAGTGTAGAGAACATTTCTCCTCAGAAACAGAAACCAAACATCCAAGGGGAAAGAACGCAGGTACAACAGGATATCTACTATTAACACAATCTTGTCTCACAACTCGGGTTCACAGAATATCCAATATTAATACAATCTTGTCTCACAACTCGGGTTCACAGAATATCCAATATTAACACAATCTGGTCTCACAAATCTCGTTCAATACCACCAAATACTTTTAACGTGGCACTCATGGAACTTCCCGAGTTTCAACATATTTTTATTTTCCCCCGAGCATCAGACAACCCGGTCTGCTGAAATAAAAACGTTGTACCTATCTCTCTCCGTGATGTCACGGGAACATTGACGTCATCTGGATGACGTATTGACCTCGCGTGTTTACATTCCGTATTTGGTCCATACATTACTCCATGCACCCGACACACACACACACAAAACATGTGCACATGACACAAGTGCACAGGCTAAATGGGAATTTACTTGAAAAATTCCTCTTTTAACGTCATACACTCTGTCATATTCAATTAATCATCATCATCAAGTGCCTTGCCACATGGCGTTGGCAATCATGGTCTTCCATCTGTTTCTATCCCTTGTTGCTGCAAACACCTCTTCCACCCTCTCTGTCTTCAGCCACTCTGCAAGTCCGTCCAATATTTTTTCCCTGGGTCTACCTGGTGCTCTCTTTCCCTCCAGCTTTCCTGTTGTGACCAGGTGCTCCAATTCCCCTTTCCTCCTAAAATGGCATATATATATTGCCTGTCTTTTCCTAATCTTCCTTATGAATGATCTTCTTGTGTCTGCCTCCATCAAGACTGTCTCGTTTGTTTTCTTTGCTGTCCATGGAACTTCCAACATTCTTCTTAGAAACCACATCTCGGCTGCCTCAGTCGTGTTCTGGTTTTGCTTGTTCACTGTCCACGCCTCACAACCGTATAACAGTATTGGTTCTAGATAACATTCAAGAACTCTCTTCCTGATGTTTATTGATAGGCATTTGTTGGTAAGAATGCTTTTCATCTTCTTGAATGCTGTTTTGCCATGGCCGATTCTGCAGGCTATTTCTGATGTGCATCTGCCGTTTGGTGAAATGATCGTTCCCAGGTATTTAAACTTATCAACCTCTCTCAAGGTTGTGCCGTTTGCTGCTATTTTGCATGAGGGATTTCACGTTTTTAACTGATCACCATGACTTCAGTCTTATTGCTGTTTAGTTTCGACGAGTCCACGACCTCCCGTAAGTAGTTTGTTTCGTGGCCACTTCGACATCGTGGCCATTTCGACAATATTTCTCACAACTCTCTGTCGAATCTGGTACTTTCTCCTCCTCCCCCCCTCTCCAAGCCACATGTAGTCTCGGTGGTGATTCTTTCCCCATTATAATTAAATTCAATGTGATAGCCAAGTGGTTAGGACGTCGGGCGTTTAAACAGAAGGTATGAAATCGACACTGCCTGACTGGTGAGTAAATGGCGGAGATTTTTCCAATCTCCCAGATCAACATAATCATGTGCACATCTAAAATGTAACTACTTGAATCCGC